>SJYX01009025.1:143924-199225 GCA_006410675.1 Oreotragus oreotragus
GGAAGTTCACGGTTCACATATTGCTGAAGCCTGGCTTGGAGAATTTTGAGCATTACTGTACTAGCATGTGAGATGAGTGCAATTGTGCAGTAGTCTGAGCATTCTTTGGCATTGCCTTTCTTTGGGATTGGAATGAAAACTGACCTTTTCCAGTCCTGTGGCCACTGCTGAGTTTTCCAAATTTGCTGGCATATTGAGTGCAGCACTTTCACAGCATCATCTTTCAGGATTTGAAATAGCTCAACTGGAATTCCATCACCTCCACTAGCTTTGTTCATCGTGATGCTTCTTAAAGCCCACTTGACTTCACAGTCCAGGATATCTGGCACTAGGTGGGTGATCACACCATCGTGATTATCTGGGTCATGAAGATCTTTTTTGCACAGTTCTTCTGTGTATTCTTGCCACCTCTTCTTAATATCTTCTGCTTCTGTTAGGTCCATACCATTTCTGTCCTTTACTGAGCCTGTCTTTCCATGAAATGTTCCCTTGGTATCTCTAATTTTCTTGAAGAGATCTCTAGTCTTTCCCATTCTATTGTTTTCTCTATTTCTTTGCACTAATCACTGAGGAAGGCTTTCTTATCTCTCCTTGCTATCCTTGGAACTCTGCATTCAAATGGGTGTATCTTTCCTTTTTTCCTTTGCTTTTTGCTTTTCTTCTTTTCACAGCTATTTGTAAGGCCTCCTCAGACAGCCATTTTGCTTTTTTGCATTTCTTTTTCTTGGAGATGGTCTTGCTCCCTGTATCTTTACAATGTCATGAACCTCCGTCTATAGTTCTTCAGGCACTCTGTCTATCAGATCTAGTCCCTTAAGTCTATTTCTCACTTCCACTGCATAGTCACAAGGGATTTGATTTATGTCATACCTGAATGGTCTAGTGGTTTTCTTCACTTTCTTCAATTTCAGTCTGAATCTGGCAATAAGGAGTTCATGATCTGAGCCACAGTTAGCTCCCGGTCTTGTTTTTCCTGACTGTATAGAGCTTCTCCATCTTTGGCTGCAAAGAATATAATCAATCTGATTTCGGTGTCAACCATCTGGTGGTGATGTCCAGTTCCTATAGACTCTGCTTTTCAGTGGGCCCTCCAGCCCACTCTGCCCTTCCACCAAGCGGTGCCTTGCACTCTCCTGTAGTCCAACTGGCTTCAGGTTCTTCCTCCCTTCCTCTCATATGGCTGGGTGCCTAGACCCTGACCCCTGCCACTTCTGTTTCCTCTTTCTCTTTTCTTACATGAATACTTTCCCATGGTTCCTTATGCTGTAGTCCTTTTTAATTTTTTTATTTCTTGTGTTTTTGGCTGTGCCAGGCATCGTCGCTGCATGGGCTTTTCTCCAGTTGCAGCGTGTGGGCCTCTCATTGCCACAGCTTCTCTTGTTGTGGAACATGGACTCTAGGGCACACAGGCTTCAGGAGTTGTGGCTCGCAGGCCCTAGCGCATGGGGCTCAGCAGTTACGGCACACAAGCTTAATGCTCCTCGGCCTGTGGAATCTTCCAGAACCAGGAATCGCACCCACGACTCCTGCATTGGCAGGCATATTGCTTACCACTGAGCCACCAGGGAAGCCCCCGTTCTGATCATCTGCCAGTTCATCACACATGGTTGAATTCTAAACCTCTCCAGAGTTAAATTAATGAATGTGCTCTCTCTTTTATCGCAGAAGAGAAATTATTTTTGCCTTGACATCAAATGCCTTAAATAGCTATTTCAGAAACCCAAAGGGATAAAAGTAAGAACGTAAGCCAAGAAAACCCACCAAAGCACTCCCCACCAAAACCATGTCCCACCAAAACAACCCAGAAACACTGTTACAAATAGCAATGCAAGGGTCAAAATGTTGTCTCTCTCCTAATGAAACTTCTTTGTCTATTTTCTCATATATTTGAGTCTGATTTTTTCCCCCTCAAGAGGTGGACGAGCTCTTCACACTTGGAATTTACTTCTAAAGTATTAAAGTCAACATTACCAAACATTTTAAAGCTTGCTTTATAGTTTATAAACATTACTGAATTTAGTATATACATATGATTCAAAAGTACTTAAGTAGACCCCAGATAAATATTCATTTATTCAACAAAATATGTCCTTATACCAGAGGAAGGGATAGTGACAAAAGGCCAACAATTTTTGAATATTCTATGGAAAATGGATGCTACGGTGCAAGGAGGGATATGTATAAAACAGAAAGCTGGAATGGTGTAAGTATGGAGTGGCATGGTCTAGATAGTAATGGTGGTAGAGGACAAGAGGAGAGGGATTTGAGAGTGGGTGTAAAATCAACAGCCTATGTTGATGGACAGGATCTTGGGCTTGGGCAGGATATAATTTCCAAAGTGTGAGGTGTCAAGGAACTGGAAGTTTCTGGACGTGCTAACTGGATGGTGAAAGTACTGTTCCTGAAATTAGGAAAGGGTGGAAGAGAGAATTTAGGGGAAGTAGGTTAGGAGTTTGGTTTTAGACAGGTTGAGTTTGAGATACGCCTGAATTCATCCCAAAGGAGATATCAGACAGGCAGTTGGATGGATGTACACGTCTGAAAGTCAGATGAGTGGTCTGTGCTGGAAATACAAGCGTGGAAGTTGCCACTGTGTGCTTGTTAACACCATGAAAATAGATGTGGCCATCTGGCGTGAAGCTGTAGAAAGACAAGCATGCCTGGGAAAGTGCTTCTGGAAGGAGAAACTGTCAAAAGGGATGAAGAAGCTAGGGCCATACAGGTAGAATTGCAATAAAACAGATGCTCTAAATATAAAAGCAGTGAAAATATGGCTAACGATACTACACAGTCACATAAAAGCTCTTTGTACTTATGGACATGGCCTTACAAGCTGTTTCTGTGCCTAGGTGATTGAAGGTGCAGGAAACTGGAAGGGAGGTATGGAGAGCAGAGTGGTTGACATCATCCCAGTGCTTTACAGGCCTCACTGTATTCAACCCTCACTGTAATGCTAATGAATGAGGATGCTACCATTCAGGGAGGTAGACAAGAGGACTCGGCCACGTTCACACAGTGCTGGGAGGCAGCAAGAGCTAGAACTCAACACTCAGGGTTAAAGAGAACTGACTGAATTTTGTTGTCGATCACCTTTTTCTTAAAAAATGAATGACAAAAATATTCTTTCTAAAAGTGACCTCAGAATAAATTTGCAAGTCACCTCCGAAATAATCAAAATAAAGAAATAACACGATTGTCTTCAATTAAAGACATATTTTATTGATGTATGAACTATTTTTGAAGGGGTGTTACAAAAACACCTATACCCTGCCCTGTGGTCACCCTGCTTCCACTTTGCAGAGCCATCACTTTGAACGCTTTCAGCTGTATGATTGCTCTTGGTTAAGCTGTTGTATTTATTTTCATATTTCTAAATGATATGTGGGTGGATATAGCCCAGTTACAGATCCTCGTTTCCCCCTCTCTTCCTAGCCAATACAATTATATCATGATTTTATAGAAAATCACGCTATATATGAGCATAACTTAGTATTTACTGTTCATTAGAGACAGATGTAACATATTTATATTTTCTCTTCAGTTAATAACTGCTTCATTTAACTTGCCTGCTTTTTAAGAAACCAATTCCTTTTTTAAGTCTTTATTGGATTTGTTACAGTATTGCTTCTGTCTTTACGTTTTGGTGTTTTGGCCCCAAGGCACGAGGGATCTTAGTTCCCAGACCAGGGATTAAACTTGCATCCCCTGAATTGGAAGGCAAGCTCTCAACCACTGGACCATCAGGGAAGTCCCTTAATACACCCATGCTTAATTTCCCAGCCTAATTACCTCCTTAGTGTTGCTGTAAGCCAGTGACTCGTTGTTTCAAAATACTGGAGCTTTTCAGCTAAGTCCTGTTCCCCGGCACTTTCATGCCTGGTTGTTTTGATTCTCCTCTATTCGCTTTCTGCCTCCCAGGTTTTCCTGGAGGAGCGCTCTTCTCTTAGGCTCTCACTACATCCTCTTTCAAATGGAATCTATTATCAGAGGATGGGAAGCAATCTGATACCTGTCCAGAGTCATTGACACTTTGAGCACTGGTTCCCTCAGCTGTGAAATGTAAGCCTTGTTTCCTGCAGCAGGCAGGTGAATAAAGGACAGAGGGATCCTATTTGCACCTTGAAATCAGTCTAAGAGGCCATCGTGTGTCACCGTGGGTGTTGGAGTGTTGCCTTGTTCCTCTCATAAGCACTGGCATGTTGATTTAAGACAATAACTTAACTTTCCATAAGGACCTTCCCTCCAAAAGATGGGTACCATCGTCATTCCTAGTTACCGAAATATTCAACTGAAAACTGACTTCAAACCCATCTGCCAACTCTATATATTATTAATCTTTCATTAAACCAAATCATTCCTTAAAATGTAATTTATGTTCAGTAAGTTGTTTTTCCTAGTTGTTTAAAGCACATTATTAAATATTTTATAAGTGACTTCTGTCACTATGTCAGAAACATAACATCAGGGGATTTTACATTCATCCTTAGGAAAATCATTACGCAGTAAGTTTTAGAGCCAAGCAAACTGGTTTACAGTCACTATTTCATTCATCTTTGAAAGGACTATTGTGACTTTAGAAAAATCAAGTAATTTTAACTATGTACAACTGAAAAGATATGTTTAGATTGGATTTCAATTGGATTGTTCAATCTAATTGTCAATCACTCTAACAGAGATCTAGGCCAGCCTTTATAAGGGATCACATTATCTTGATCTAAAGACAGTGACAGTCTCTGGCTAACGATGGCACACAGATCACAGAGCAGTAGGTGGATAAAGACTAAGTTGTCAGATCTCTTCTGATCAAATTCTACTGACAGAAGTTCCCTGGCCTACCCGTAGGCTAGGTTAGTTATTCTCATACTGAGGTCCCAGCCCCGGCCGCATCAGAATCTCTTCAGAACTTGGTGGAAAAGTTCTGAGGCCCCACTGGAGACCTCCTAAGTCAGAAATTCTGTGAGCAGGGCCTAGAGCCTTCATTCTCACATTTTAGACATGGCATCATCTGGATACCCGTTGCAGGGATCGACCCTAATGCAATAGTTCCAAGGCAACATTGGAGCTGCTGGATCTGGGGACCACACTTTTTGAGCTGATGTCCTAGACAAAAGAAATACCATATGAATTAAATGGGTTACTAAATGCAAGGTGACTCTCTTTGTCCCTTGAGTTTGTCAGGGGAACTTATCTGATTTCCTTTGGATGTGTGCACACTTAGGGAAGAAAAGGGGAGAGTCAATCCTAGAACACACACTTATATGACACCTACTCTGTGGCAAGCACGAGAAAGACAAGGACCACATCCTGGAGTTCACACACCAGCAAGGGACAATGACTATATATATATATATATATATGTATATATATATATATACACATACATACAAACAATACAACAATACCATTTTTTTTACTTTTTATTTTATATTGGAGTATAGCTGATTAACAATGTTGTGACAGTTTCAGGTGTACAGTGAAGGGACTCAGTCATATGTATACATGGATCCATTCTCCCCCAAACTCCCCTCCCATCCAGGCTGCCACTAACATTGAGCAGGGTTCCCTGTGCTATACAGCAGGTCCTTGTTGGTTATCCAGTTAAAATACAGTGTGTACATGGCCATCCCAAACTCCCTAACTATCCCTTCTCCCCATTCTTTCCCCCATGGCAACCATAAGTTTGTAAAACAATACATTTTAGTTATGGCTATTTCACAAGCTTTAAGGTGTCAAAATGAGTAAGTGCTGGGCTAATGCAGTGTCTATGAGGGGGAACCTGACTATTTGGAGGAACAGATTTATAAACATGACTGTGGTGGGGAGCAAGGAGAGGGGCTCAGTAGCAACCTAGAGGGGTGAGATGGGGAGGGAGGTGGGAGAGTAAACTATGACTGGTTCACGTTGATGCTTGGTAGAAACCATCACATAATGTTTATCGGACAGTTCCTTAGAATTCCCACATGGGTCTCACGAGATAAAAATCAAAGCATTAGCAGAACTCTACTCTTTCCTGGAGGCTCTAAGAGACTCTGCGTCCTCAGCCCTCTCACTGCTCGTCCTTGGCTCGCGGCTCCCTCCCTCTGCAGTCAGCACCAACAACACTGTGTCTCTATGCATGTGTCCTTCTTTAGGGCCTCTCTGTCCTCTGATTCGCCTCTTTCTCCTCCTTCATCCACTCTTAAGGGTCCTTCAGATGACACTGGGCCCACGTGGATAATCCAGGCTAATTAAGGTCAGTTGGTTAGCAACTGTATTCTATCATCTGCACTTATATCCCTAAGTGCACACGAGTGCACGCACACACACACACACGCGCACACACACACAGGTTCTGGAGGTTAAGAATGTTGTCCTTCAGTTGCTAAGTCATGTCAGACTCTTGCAGCTCCATGGACTGTAGCCTGCCAGTCCTCTGTCATTGGGATTCCCCAGGCAAGAACACTGGAATGGGTTGCCATTTCCTTCTCCACGGGGTCTTCCTGACCCAGGGATCTAACCTGCGTCTCCTGCATCATCAGGTAGATTATTTACCGGGGAAGCCTGGAAGTTAGGATACTGTCATTTTTAATGAATGACATTTTGCTTACTACAGGTGGCATAAACTTAGCAGAGGTAAAAGAAGAGAAAGAACACTCTAAACATGTGTTGTTCCATAAACAACATATGCAGGTGGAGACCCAGGACATGACAGGAGCATGACATTCAAAAAGGTGAGCAAACTACAGTGGGATCTGGGTAAGAAAGTGAAGGAGAATATGGTGAAAGAGGAGGATAGCATTCAGGAGACAGGGTCTCCAGAAGACACACATTTGTAAACAAATTAATTAAAATCGTAATTTTGACAGAGGAGATGAATGAAAACAAAAATAAGCCACCAACATAGGCTGGGATCATATTAAAATGGACATCCTCCAAAACTTTTAAACAGGTAACGGGCAGACCCCACTCCAGTACTCTTGCCTGGAAAATCCCATGGGCGGAGGAGCCTGGTAGGCTGCAGTCCACAGGGTTGCTGAGGATCAGACACGACTGAGCAACTTCACTTTCACTTTTCACTTTTATGCACTGGAGAAGGAAATGGCAACCCACTCCAGTGTTCTTGCCTGGAGAATTCCAGGGACGGTGGGCTGCCGTCTCTGGGGTCGCACAGAGTTGGACACGACTGAAGTGACTTAGCAGCAACAGGCAGACATACCCAACTCTCGAAGTGCCCATTTCACTTCCTAATAATGATTCATCTATTGCTGGGAATACTTAAAGTTAGACTGAAGTTTCCAAGATTTCTGCCAGAAATATCAATAGAAGAAAGGTCACTATGCTTGAAAGCTACATGATAGATGAAGAGCTTTTAGTAGGAGAAAGGAAAGTTTCCATGTTATTTTTCTTACCCAGGCAAACTACTTTTTATCTATTTGATATGAATAATTTTTAAAGGATAATTTATCATTATGAGCAAACATTACACAGAAATTGCAATGCAGAAATATTTCCTCTCTGACATCTAAAATGTTCTGAAAGACACCCAGGAAGATCATTGGTACATAAGATAACTTGCCTAGTTTGCCCTTGGGAAGACTCTAGAAGGGACTGCTATTTTGGGTTTAAATGCAGTTCTCTGAGCTAGTGCAGAGGTTCCTAGGCAACCTGAAATTCTGACATTACCTGAAAAGTTAATGTCCATGTAAACCCATTTTCCAGGTCCATTGTTTTGCGAGAAGGAGATAGTGGCTTTAATCAAAGAATTCTCACTTTAAAAAGCATAAGCTTCTTCAGGCAGTAAAACTGTATGATAGTGAGTTAATTCCTAGGCAGAATGATAAGAAGTCCGGGGTCCCCGAGGAGGAGAAAGGGGTCTGGGGCTCTTGAAGTGGAGATAGTGGTCTGGGGTTCTCAAGGAGGAGGAAAGGACAAATTCCTTTTTTTTCCCCCTCTACATTCCTTAGTCTTAGTCACATAAAATGTTTTTTTTTTCTTTAAACCCAGAACTGATGATTACACAACAAACAACTCAGCTTAAACTCTGTACTAGGTATTATATCATAACAATGTATCCTGCTTGAGGACAGTGTCTCCTTCCTGAAAACCTTCTGACTAATCCTGATATTTTAAAGTGTATATTATGGGAGTGGGTCTGGTAAAATTTTCACAAACGTGAGACTTTCTTTTGATTTCTTGTAATAATTAATCAAAAACTATATGGCTCCTTGGCTAACACTAGTGAGGGGGGCACTCTCCGTTCCCCTTCTGATATCTGTGTCAGGAGTTTTCTCTGTCCCCTTTTATACTTTAATAAAACTCTGCTACACAGAAGCTCTTAAGTGATCAAGCCTGGTCCTTGGTCCTGAAGATAAATCTCCTTTGGAGATCACCAAACTGACATTGTACACCATAAGCATCAATAATATAGTGGTGGATCCATGTCATTATACATGTGTCCAAGCCTACAGACTGTACAACACCAAGAGTGAACTCTAATGTGTGTCATAGACTTTGGGTGATAATGATGTGTTGCTGGAAGTTCAAAGAGGTACAGCATGAAAGCACGAACACCATCACAACTGAGAATCACCATACACATTTTGGTAAATATCTTTCAGTTCTTACATCTCTCTTTCTCTCTATATACACACTCATGTGTACACACACACACAGGTTGTTGTTCAGTTGCTCAGTCATGTCTGACTCTTTCTGACCCCACGGACTGCAGCATGACAGGCTTCCCTGTCCTTTACCATTTCCTGGAGCTTGCTCAAACTCATGTCCATTGAGCTGGTGATGCCATCCAACCATCTCATCCTCTGTTGCCCCCATCTTCTCCTGCCTTCAATCTTTTCAGCATCGGGGTCTTTTCCAGTGAGTTGGCTCTTCGCATCACATGGCCAGAGTATTGGAGCTTCAGCTTTAGCATCAGTCCTTCCAATGAATATTCAAGGTTGATTTCCTTTAGGATTGACTGGTNATCTTCTCCTGCCTTCAATCTTTTCAGCATCGGGGTCTTTTCCAGTGAGTTGGCTCTTCGCATCACATGGCCAGAGTATTGGAGCTTCAGCTTTAGCATCAGTCCTTCCAATGAATATTCAAGGTTGATTTCCTTTAGGATTGACTGGTTTGATCTCTTTGTAGTCCAAGGGACTCTCAAGAGTCTTCTCCAGCACTGATTCAAAAGCATAAATTCTTTGGTGCTTAGCCTTCTTTATGGTCCAACTTTCACATCCATACAGGTTAAATGTATATATTTACATAAGAATAACTTTTCATAGAAAGAATCCTCAAAATATGTTATAAATAAAATTTTATCATACTGGCATGATTTATATATGATTGGTCTCACTAATGTTATTTTCTGTTGACTTTAAAAAAAATGATAAAATGAACATTATAGTGGCTACATCATTTTACAGTCATTTTTTCCTTCAGAAAAAATGTCAGGATGTTACTTCTGCTTCAATGTATAAAATCAAAGGGACTTTTCTGGTTGTCCAGTGGTTAAGACTCCTCTCTCCCAATGCAGGGGGACCAGGTTCGATCCCTAATCAGGGAACTAGATCCCCTATGTCATAACTAAGAGCCCAGATAACACAACTAAGACCTGGTGCAGTCAAATTAAAAAAAAAAGAAGTATAAAATCATTAATCAACATCATATCAATATCAATAGCATGTTTCTGTTGGACATTTAACCACTGGACACTTGCATTAAAAATTTTTTTGCTAATCTCATAGGTTACATAGTAGACCCTGTTGTTAATACATGATATTAATCTGTTAGTTTGAACATCATTGTTAACTGAAAAATACCTTCTTTTGATAAGTGCCTCTATTTTAATCTTTATTGAAATATTTCTTTTGTTAACTTAATTTCAAGGCTCATTTCAAATTATAGCAAGTTATATATTCTGACAACATATATTTTCTATTTATAACGTTAACCTTACAGTTTACCTGCTGTTGCTGCTGCTAAGTCGCTTCGGTCGTGTCCAACTCTGTGCGACCCCATAGACGGAAGCCCACCAGGCTCCCCCGTCCCTGGGATTCTCCAGGCAAGAATACTGGAGTGGGTTGCCGTTTCCTTCTCCAATGCATGAAAGTGAAAAGTGAAAGGGAAGTTGCTCAGTCGTGTCCGACTCTTAGCAACCCCATGGACTTCAGTCTATCAGGCTCCTCTGTCCATGGGATTTTCCAGGCAAGAGTACTGGAGTGGGGTGCCATTGCTTTTAGCTAGTATGGACTAAATCATTATAACAACTAGATCTCTAAATTTATAATGGCTCTTCAATGAAGTGATTTTGGGACCTAGATGCTTGGATCCTGTGACTTTACTGTCAGAAAAAGACCCAAGCATCTGTGACATCCGCCTTACCATCATCTACCTCCAGCTGAGGTGGAAAGAGAGCATGGGGGAAGTACACTGGCCTTTCATGGTTCTTGGCCCAGAAATCAGCATACATTGCTTTCACTTATATTTCACTGACCACACTTAGTGGCAAATGTGATGGGGAAATTTAGTCCCTGATTGAGCTGTTACATTCCATGTACAACTGTATACTATAGAAAGGATGAATAAAATTTAGGAAAACAGATGCAATTTCTTTAAATTTTTATTTCTTTATTTACATTTCTAAATTTTTGGCCACACTGGGTCTTTGTTGCTTTGAGCGGACTTTCTCTAGTTGCAGCAAGCAGAGGTTACTCTCTAGTTGCAAGGAGCAAGCTTCTTATTGAGCCTCTTATGGGATTCTCTTACTGTGGAACATGAGCTTCTAGGCACACATGCTTCAGTAGTTGCAGGGCACAGGCTCAGCAGTTCCAGTGTGCACATTCTTGGGCTCAAGGGCTCAGTAGCTGTGGAACACAGGCATGTGGAATCTTCCCAGACCAGGAATCAAACTTGTATGCCCTGCATTGGCAGAAAGACTCGTATCCACTGTGCCACCAGGGAAGTTCCATAGATACAATTTCTGATATAACTCATTTGAACTATTTTGGCAAGCAGAAGATTCAAAGTTTTATGAGGTTAAATTGGTCATTCTTTTTCTTTGCAAATTATTTTCAGATTCACTGCATGGGAGCATGGAGACTGAGCCGAAAGTGGTAACCTAGAACTTGCAACAGTCTTCTCTCTCATTGGGCTGGGGAGACAGTAATTGGAGTTCAGAGCCTTTCAGGGCAATCAGGACTTGAAAGATCAAGATCCCAGCATAAAAGGGAACCTACAGAAAAGAAAGTCCACCCTTCTTTAGATATCCTGCCCTCAGTGCATTTACTGACCCCTTAACCAGAGAAAGCATGGTGAGAGGCTCTGAGAAACCATGCAGAAAACCGCTTCTCAAAGGCTAATCCTTTAAGCAAAGAACACAGCGATTACACGGTTCCAGGAAGATGGAATTTTGAGCTCACCAGGGAGCGATGGCCCAGGTCCAAAAGGAATGAGAGCCTGAAGGGGCTATCTCTAGTAGTAACAGCAGATCAAAAACAGAGGAGCTTAACCAGCTATAACTGCCTACCAGAATAAAATTAAATTTCTTAAAATTAATATCTGGTAATTCCATGGAAAGCTCTCCATATCTATTTATGACTAGAGTGATAAACTGGTTACAGGGAACCAGGAATGATTCAGTACCTTCCTGTCTCCTTCCTTCATTTTTTTGGTTTTACTTGGAACACGAAAGAATGCTGGCAAACTGCCTTGGAGATGTAAGGTTATTTGTTTTAGCTTACTTTTTTTATTTTCCAGAGAACATGATTTGCTTGCCCTGCCGTGAGTTAAGCAGCCTGTGTGTATTGCACACACTCCCTACCCTACCCCCCAAAAAAAGTGTTCTTTCTTCCTTTTTACCTTTTGTGGGCCACAGAGACCCTACAATTCTGGGACAGTTGGTGGTTCACATTTGATTTGGTTCTGGTTATAAACTGGAATTTTTACAAACAAAGAATTTATTACTGCCATTTAAAAACAAATTGTAAAACAATTTTTTAGGTATTTGATATGAAAATGTAGTCCCATTCCTTTATTTTAATGCTACTATATAACTGGGGGCAAAAAATGCATTCTCCTCAGCTCTACATGTTCCATACTTGCTTTTTGTCATTAACACTAAATGTGTTAACTTTCTTGTTTTTAAATCACAGTTTTAGTTTAAAAAACTTATTTTTGTTACATTCTACAAATACTTTCCATTTACATTTTTTAGAAGAAATCTGAAGAGGGAAAAAGCCATGGAAGCTGAAACCTTTTTTACTTCTAACAAATAAGCAGGGAATAAGTCTGCTTATAGAAGGTGTTTTGGGGAAAAAAATTAATTTCTAATTACACCTTGGTAAATCAACTTTATTTCTTCAGCAAAATGGTTTTTTAAGAAATATAATAATGTGAGATTCTGGAAATTGAAGGCATGACAAAAAGTGTACAGGCTTTCTACATTGTATTGCCACCCTACTGTATTTCAGTTTGTGTACAGCGTATTGTAATTACACTGTATGAATGCTGTACAAAAAGTAAAAGTCAATTTAAAATTTAAGGTCATTAGTGGTATCAAAACAAATTGTCTGGTCTGAAATAGAGTCCTCCATCTTCTCCAACACATACAGAAATTAAATGCATGTCAAATACAACTGAAAATAGCTGGACATTTCGATAAACATAAAAACTGTGTCTTATAAAAGTGAACTAAACCCTGCGGGCCAGTGGGGGACAAAATAACTACTTTTGAGCTTTACTTTTGTCTTAAGGATTTTCACGAAAGAGGTTTTTTTTTTTTTTAAATTTTGTGTTTATTTGAATCATTTCATAGTTAGTTCCTAACAGAACTGTTTGACTCACCATAAAGTAGAAAAAATAAATACATTTTTAAGGTGTGGATTTCTGTTCTATTTAGATTTTAAAAGTTTAAGGAAAGTTTGCTGATTTCACCCCCATTCTTTTTGTAACAGAACCAATTCAGAAATTTGTGGTGGATCAGTTTGAGAATCATTTTATTTTCTAGTACAGATTTCAATTTTATGGGTATTTTACTTTTCAAATGTATAATAGATATGCTCTGTCTTTATACTAACTCATTCCATTTTAATTTTTACTGAGATTCTCATCTGTTTATCTAAATCTTTGATGCTTCAGGCCCATGCATATTTCCAAAGCAGAATTCATTTTGTGTTTCGAAAGCACTGAACAAACCAGAAAATGCATCCCACCATATACTGAAATGAAAAAGGCTGAATTTGTGTGATTTTTTTTCCAGTAAAAATATTTAAAATTTTATGAAGTGACATTACAAATATTCTAGAATTCAATTAAGAATTAATAGATATGCTAACAAACAAGACCTGTGACTAAAAAACAAAGAAAAAAAAGGGAATATAAACAGACCCACAGGTGATTCAGATATTGAACCCATGCATTAGTAACCCATAATAAATATTTTCAAGAAAGCAGGTGAAAAATCATCAGATGTTAATGATTTCACAATGACTTCTTCCAAATATGTGACAAATTAGGCTAGCTTTGACAATAAAACCTGACAAGTCATAACTAGAAAGGAAAATTCCAGGCAAATTTTTCTCATAAGGATATATAAATTTTTAACAGATATTGTCAAAGTAAATAGTATATGAAAAAATAATACTATATCATGATCAAATTGGTTTTATTCTGGGAATGCAGAGTTGGTTTAACAGTTAAATATTAATTTAAGTCACCACATTAAAAGAAGAACTCAAAAAGCTGATCATCTCAAAAAACTCAGAAAAAGAATATAGTAAAATCCTACAGCCATTAATGATTTTTAAAAAATTGGGTAATTGGAATATAAAATTCTTGAATCTGACAAAGCATTTACAGTATACTAACGCATATATATGGAATTTAGAAAGATGGTAATGATAACCCAGTATGTGAGACAGCAAAAGAGACACAGATGTATAAAACAGTCTTTTGGACTCTGTGGGAGAGGGCAAGGGTGGGATGATTTGGGAGAATGGCATTGAAACATGTATAATATCATATAAGAAATGAATTGCCAGTCCAGGTTTGATGCATGGTACTGGATGCTTGGGGCTGGTGCACTGGGATGACCCAGAGGGATGGTACGGGGAGGGAGGAGAGAGGGGGTTCAGGATGGGGAACACGTGTATACCTGTGGTGGATTCATGTTGATGTATGGCAAAACTAATACAATATTGTAAAGTAATTAACCTCCAATTAAAATAAATAAATTTATATATATATTTTTAAAAAGGTATCTAAGAAAATATTTATATGCAAAGTTATAATATTGAAAGTCGTCACCATGACTTTGGACATAAGTTCAACACTGTACTGGAGATCTTAACCAACAGAAAAGTGAAAAAACAGGGAAAGAGAAAGGATTAGGGGTTGTAAATAAACAAATAAAATATCTACTTTTTATAGACGATGTAATTGTCTGAAGCACTGGGTAATCTATCAGAATGCTTTTATTGCATTTCTATACACTAGCAACAATTAGAAATGAAATTCTTAAAAAAGATAGCTTTCATAATAACATCAAAAATATCAATACATAGGGATATATCTAGCAAAAATTTTTCAAAATGTCTACACAGAAAGCTATAGAACATTTTTGTTTGAAATTAAGGAAGCTCAATATTATTAGAAAAGCACATCACATTTAAGAACTGGAAAACTCAATGTTGACAATATCATTGTTCCCCCACTGCAATGCAAGCTCAGTCAAAATACCAATAGGATTTTTTCAAATGAAACTTGACAAGTTGTTTCTAAAACTTATATGTTAATGCAAAGGGGTCTTAGTTAAAATATCCTCGATAAAGAAGAACATTGTAGGAGGACTTATTTTTACTGACTACTAAGTCTTATTATAAAGCTATTTAAGAGAGTGTGTTCTTACTCCCAGTGTAGACAGCCTGGGTTCTATCCTGATCAGGGAATTAGGTCCCACATACCATAACTAAAGATTCTGCATGCCCCAGCTAAAACTCAGCTCAACCAAATAAACAAATAAATACCTATTTCTAAAAAAAGAGAGAGCGTGTTGCTGAAGCAAGGATAAAAGAATAGATCAAGAGAATAAATAGACAGCTGTATAAAAAGGCTACAGGTATAGGGANCCATAACTAAAGATTCTGCATGCCCCAGCTAAAACTCAGCTCAACCAAATAAACAAATAAATACCTATTTCTAAAAAAAGAGAGAGCGTGTTGCTGAAGCAAGGATAAAAGAATAGATCAAGAGAATAAATAGACAGCTGTATAAAAAGGCTACAGGTATAGGGATGTTTTCCAATGAGTCAACTCTTTGCATGAGGTGGCCAAAGTACTGGAGTTTCAGCTTTAGCATCATTCCTTCCAAAGAACACCCAGGGCTGATCTCATTTGGAAAAGACTCTGATGCTGACAGGGATTGGGGGCAGGAGGAGAAGGGGACGACAGAGGATGAGATGGCTGGATGGCATCCCCGACTCGATGGACATGGGTATGAGTGAACTCCGGGAGTTGGTGATGGACAGGGAGACCTGTCGTGCTGCGATTCATGGGGTCACAAAGAGTCAGACACGACTGAGCGACTGAACTGAACTGAACTGATAGGGGTATTTGGTTTATGAGAAGGAACTGGGGGAGATGGGAAAAGAACAGTGTTTGTAATAATAATGATAAAGGAAAAATCGGGTAACCACATAGGAAAAAAACAAACTTGATTACTATCTCATACCATACACAAAACTAATTACAGTTAAAGTAGAGATATGTGAATGACAAAACACTAATAATTTACAGTGCTAGAAAGATTCAGATATCTATTACATTGTTCCTCAAAACAGTGACTACTGAAGACCATACACAGCCACCAGTTTCTGGGCATCTTCAGATGACTTCAGGGAAACTCAAACTCAAACTCTCCACCTCTCCCTCTAATAAATCCAGCAGAATTCATCAACTGCCATTATGCAGTGGTAAGCCAGGAATTCCATGGCAGTCCAGTGGTTAGGACTCTTGAGCTTTCACTGCAGGGGACTCAGGTTCCATCCCTGGTCTGGGAACTAAGAATCCACAAACCACCCAGTTCAGACAGAAAAAAAAAAAAAAAAAGGCGGGGGGAACAGTTGTAAGACAAAATTAGAGTTCTGGACATTTTAGTCTGATGTGTTTGAAAGGAGGGGATGTGAAAGCAAGGAAATGAAGAAGCCCTAGCAAGAGGTGTTTGAAACTAAATAATGCTGTTAGTTTTGAAATGGAAAGAAAGGTGCACGTCAAAAAGACATTTCATGAGGACTTGGCCATTGGGTTGATAGTGTTGGCAAAGTGGGGAAAAGTCATAGTGACTCAGAGGTTCTGAGGCTTAATGATATCATTAACAAGGGCAGAAAATCAGAAAGGCAAGCTGCTTTGGGGTAGATAGTGATTGAGCTTGAGTTGATGGTGGGATATCCAAAGAGAAATGCGCGAAAGGATGGTAGAAATAAGTTACTGGAAGTGAAGAAAGGGGCCAGGTCTAGAGTGATAGAGTAGAATGTCAGTAATGTCTGCAGATAAATGACACATAGCTGGCTACTCACTGTCTGTCCCAGTTCTCTCCCATCCATTCACTGAGTGAGGATTGTGGTGTCATCTGCTTAAGACCAGCTGGTTTTGGAGAGGAAGGGAAAGCTAGTGCTGGTAAAAACGGAAACAGACAATTCTTCAGAAGGCTGCCTCTGAGTAGCTCTTAAGTCCCACAGATACTGAGCAAAATCTTGAATTGACCTTGTCTTAAGGCCTTCCAGATAAAGAGATGTATTGATAGACTCTGGCAAACTACTCCATTATTCCACTAGCATTAGAGTCTGTCACACGCTTGCTTTCAACAGTTAAGCTAACCCTCATCCAGAAGAATATTAATGGATGAAGCTTCACTTGTGATTCCCAGATGGTGCAGGGGTAAAGAACCCGCCTGCCAGTGCAGGAAATGCAAGAGACCCGGGTTTGATCCCTGGGTCAGAAAGAGCCCCTGTAGGAGGAAATAGCAACCCACTCCAGTATTACTCCCTGGGAAATCCCATGGACACTGGAGCCTTGTGGGTTTCAGTCCATGGGATCTCAAAGGGTTGGACACAACTGAACATGCATCTTTTACCTTTATGAAGGCTTACCTGAAGATGGATCCACTTAGTTTCTTCAGTTGAACTGGTCATCTGGTGTGGAAGAAAAGCTTCTTTGCAACTCCTCTTTCCCTATCCTCTCTGGTACAGGCATAAGGCACTAGATAAATATTCATGGCCATGCATAATGGATGTCATTGGTCACTAGCTAATGGATGGCACCTGTAGCAAAAAAAAAAAAAAAAAAAAAAACNTGGTGTGGAAGAAAAGCTTCTTTGCAACTCCTCTTTCCCTATCCTCTCTGGTACAGGCATAAGGCACTAGATAAATATTCATGGCCATGCATAATGGATGTCATTGGTCACTAGCTAATGGATGGCACCTGTAGCAAAAAAAAAAAAAAAAAAAAAAGTCATTATTTAATGGAAGAAAGTTCTAAATGGTCCAGATATCAGAGGACTGCATAATCATGAATATTTATGTAACATTATCATTTAGAAACACTTTTTAAAATCTCTCAAACCTTTCCAATTGAGCTAGAAAAATTCACACTAGCCTAGAACTAGACATCCAGGCTAAAGTTCCAGAAGTGCCATATTCACATTTTAATAAAGTTTGAGGTGTTGGGGCTGTGAAGGCAAATTCTCTCTCCCTTGTTTCTATGAAATCAATTTTTCTAGTTTTCTCTGTAGGAATTGTTATTTCCACATAATTCCTTGCTAATAGTTATTGCTCAGATTATGTTTTTGACCTTGATGCCTTATTTATAGAGAATTTTAAAGGAGGTGGTGGAGGGAGGCCTTCGGCAAGAGAAAAAATCAAATTCTTATCATCTCCCATAAAGATATGCTTCAAACAAGATCAAGTCTTTATGCTTGCCTTCCAAGAGAAGATGGTCTTCTAATTGCAATAAAGAAAATTCAACAACATAAGATAAACAGGAGTGAAAGCATGTGGCCAAACACGTCTGGGTTCAGAACACAAATCATGGCCCTAACTAATGAACCATTACTTTCATGGCCAGTTTATGATAGTGATAAAGGCCTCAGTGATGTGAGTGAGCACCTAGCCCGAAGCTATTCTATGAAACTTGTTTATTACTCAGAACAGAGATCAACAGCTCTTATGCAAGTGCTCAAACTACACACATACTTTAATGTATTAAGAAATAACCTTTCCCCCTACCCCTGCTTGCACTTGGAGAATCTGCTCGGCCCCAAATACTGGAATCCCTAACACTTACATCAACTGATTGGATCAACCATGGAGAGACCCCTGGGACTGGGAATACTGTGGTACAGGGATCATCAAACTACACACATACTTTAATGTATTAAGAAATAACCTTTCCCCCCACCCCTGCTTGCACTTGGAGAATCTGCTCGGCCCCAAATACTGGAATCCCTAACACTTACATCAACTGATTGGATCAACCATGGAGAGACCCCTGGGACTGGGAATACTGTGGTACAGGGATCAAACGGGACCATCAAAGAGACATGATGCAGAGGCTTTTGTTCTGTAACAGTTAAAGGAATCCAGTGTTCAAAGAGAAGAGGAAACTAGGTAAGAGATACAGAGAGGAGGCACCACATAGCCCCAGAGGGACAAAATCAGCTGCATCTGGTCTTTCCACAAAGAAATTAGGTTGTACTTTGTGCAGTTGGATTCCAAAATGTCCACCTTGAAATTCTGTCATCCTACCTGTCCCCAAATGCAAAAAGCCCTGCAAAAATATAACATCATGCCAACTTTACTCACTGTTAACTTTAGTGTCCATTAAAAAATACTACCTTGTAAAGCAATTTGTAAGTTAGATATTCTGCTTTCTAACTTTGAGACATAATGTAGAGTCTTTTGAAACATACATTGATATTTTATAAGCAATAGAAATTAAATTTATCATCTTTACCCTAAAACACTGTCTTATAAATGTTAAGAATGTCTAAAATTGGACTGTCATAAGGGCAGCTTATGCAAAGTGCCATTTGAAATTTAGCTCTGCTGTGGGTCCAGATATTCAGGAAAAAAAAATCACAGCTACTGATTCACTGACATTAAGGAAAGAGTCATTTCCCAGAATGAGGTCTTAGTAATACATTAGAATTGCTGGACGATTGAAATATCTCGAGTGAAACATGAGAAAAAGTTATCTCTGCAATCACACTCTATCTTTCATGTTCTCTGATATCATGCCCACCATGATAAAAAATTTTTCTACTGCCTATACCCACCAAGTCACATGAAATTCACCCACCTACGGTTCATTAACCACTTACTAAGAGAAGCCAACCTGGCGGGTGGTTTGGGAAAATCGTGGAACTTACAACCCCTTCCATTCCTTCGTTCCTTTTACTTGGGGCATCACATACTCTATTTTCTTGTTTCCCTGAAAATTTCACTTCTCAGTTATGTCACCTTGATCAGTATTTGTGGAAACACAAAAGACCCTGAATAGCCAAAGCAATCTTGAGAAAGAAAAATGGAACTGGAGGAATCAACCTTCCTCATTTCAGACTATACCACAAAGCTATAGTCATCAAGACAGCATGGTACTGGAACAAAAACAGAAATACAGATGGAACAAGGTAGGAAGCCCACATATAAACCTGTGCATCTTTGGGCACCTTATCTTTGACAAAAGACACAAGAATAGACAATGGAAAAGTCAGCTTCTTCAATAAATGATGGGAAAACTGGACAGCTACATGTAAAAGAATAAAATTAGGACACCTCCTAACATCTACAAAAATAGTTCCTGTACGGATATGTATGTCCTCTATATTCCCTCACTCTCTACCTTTTCATCTACCAATTATGTCCCCATTACCTTGGAAGATTCATCTCTGCAGACAAGGGCCAGTGCAATATACATGTTTATCACTCCTTGCCATCTCATTCACATGTAACATACGTGGCGCCCCATGAGCACAGAATCCCAGTGGACCCATAACGCATGAAAATTCAGCAAAACTCACTTTAAAGTGAGTACAAGTGTGTTAGGTCCATGACAGAATAAGTGTGGGCCCTGACCACCCTAAAGAGCACATGAACCAGCACTTCTTTTGCAGAAAGGATAAAGTAACCATTTGGATTTTTAGGTCACCAGCTCAATAAAAACCAGCTTTGCCTGTCTGACATTATATTCTTGGTACCTTTCATTGTTTTATTTTTTCTCCCTTTTACATTTTATTATTATATCTCCCTATCAAGTCGGGGGAGAGGGGCTTCCCTGGTAGCTCAGTTGGTAAAGAATCTGCCTGCAATGCAGGAAAACCCTGGTTCAATTTCTGAGTCAAAAAGTTATCCTGGAGAATGGATAGGTTACCCACTCCAGTATTCTTGGGCTTCCCTGGTGGCGCAGATAGTAAATAATTTGCCTGCAGTGAGGGGGACTCGGGTTGGATTCTTGTGTTGGAAAGATCCCCTGGAGGAGGGCATAGCAACTTACTCCAGTATTCTTGCCTGGAGAATCCCATGGACAGAGGAGTCTGGCAGGCTATAGTCCATGGGGTTGCAAAGAGCTGGATACAACTGAGTGACTAAACAAAGCACAGTACCGTGTAGGGGAAGCAGTTTTTAAAAGGATAAGTAGTTTTGTAATTTAAACAGTCTGCTTTGGTAAACTTAATGCTCGATTTAAAAAATTACATTAGCATGAGAAAGCTTTCTAAGTAAGATGATTTTTCTGACATGTTTTGATTATAGAACACATGTACTTCTTATAAAAGAAGGAACTGTCACAGATTGTAAGAAAAAATGCCATCATTTCTCATTGAAAATTCAGTGTTTATTTGGAATAACTATTGCTAATAAAATATTCATTTAATTCTTGTGTTTTCAGAGAATGGTTGTATAATTTTATGAAGACTGTTTTCCTCTCAAAACATTATTGGATTAAGCTTATTTCCCAGGTTAATAGCTTCTATTAAAAATTGGCTTTTTTGACATGTACACAGTTTAAATCCATATACTTAAAATGGATAACCAACAAGGACCTACTGTATATCACTGGGAATTCTGCTCAACATGTGGCAGGCTGAATGTGAGGGGAAGTTGGGAGAAAACAGACACAAGTATATGTATGGCTGAGTCACTTTGCTGTGCACCTCAACTATCACAACATTGCTAATTAGCTGTATTTCAATATAAAATAAAGTTTCAAAAAATGGTTCTGTGTGTGTTTTAAAAAAACAACCTTAGGGCAGAGACTCACTCTGCCGCTACTATAGTCAATGTTCCTATTGAGAAACATAAGGGAACACATGGAACAACAGACTGGTTCCAAATAGGGAAAGGAGTACGTCAAGGCTGTATATTGTCACCCTGCTTATTTAACTTATATGCAGAGTACATCATGAGAAACGCTGGACTGGAAGAAGCACAAGCTGGAATCAAGATTGCCCGGAGAAATATCAATAACCTCAGATATGCAGATGACACCACCCTTATGGCAGAAAGAGAAGAGGAACTAAAAAGCCTCTTGAAAGTGAAAAGAGGAGAGTGAAAAAGTTGGCTTAAAGCTCAACATTCAGAAAAAGAAGATCATGGCATCTGGTCCCATCACTTCATGGCAAATAGATGGGACAGAGTGGAAACAGTCAGTCAGTTCAGTTCAGTCGCTCAGTTGTATCCGACTCTTTGCGACCCCATGAATGGCAGAACGCCAGTGGATGATTTTAATATTTGGGGTCCAAAATCACTTCAGATGGTGATTGCAGCCATGAAATTAAAAGATGCTTACTCCTTGGAAGGAAAGTTATGACCAACCTAGACATCATATTAAAAAGCAGAGACATTACTTTCTCAACAAAAGTCTGTCTAGTCAAGGCTATGGTTTTTCCAGTGGTCATGTATGGACGTGAGAGTTGGACTGTGAAGAAAGCTGAGTGCCGAAGAATTGATGCTTTTGAACTGTGATGTTGGAGAAGACTCTTGAGAGTCCCTTGGACTGCAAGGAGATCCAACCAGTCCATCCTAAAGGAGATCAGTCCTGGGTGTTCATTGGAAGCACTGATGTTGAAGCTGAAACTCCAATACTTTGGCCACCTGATGCGAAGAGCTGACTCATTTGCAAAGACCCTGATGCTGGGAAAGATTGAGGGCAGGAGGAGAAGGGGATGACAGAGGATGAGATGGTTGGATGGCATCACCGACTCAATGGACATGGGTTTGGGTGGACTCTGAGAGCTGGTGATGGACAGAGAGGCCTGGCATCCTGCAGTTCATGAGGTCACAGAGTCGGGCATGACTGAACGACTGAATGGAACTGAACTGACTGAAGCGATCAGAGATTTCCTTCTCAGAACTCTCTAGTACAGAGATTATCTCACTGTCATACAGCAGCAACGATAAAACTGCAAGGATCCAATGGCCTTTGTTCATTTACTGTGTATCAGATTCTTTTTTTTTTTTCTTATTCAATCCTCACCATAATCCTGTGAGGTACAATGACATTCTAGGAATAACCACCATTCCAGTATTACTCCACCTCCACCAACAAGCTTATAAACTCTTTAAATTGGCATCTTACCATGTGTAAATAGTATTTTGGTATCCTTTGTGTAAGTTTAAAAGATCTAAGTAGGGGGAAGTTTAGGGTCCTTCAGTTCCTTAACTAATGGTTATGATTCTTTCTAGAAATGCAACCAGCTTAGTAAAGGAAATGAAGCCTCCATTGCCTCTGAGGAGACCCCGTTACTTTGGTCGACTAGTTCAATGGAGCAGGATCCTAGTACTAGGGGGTTGGTTTTACGCTACACCACTGCGTGACCCGGGCACCAACTGGCTACCCCTCTTCCGCCCCTTCAGTGAGTCTCAGATTATTTATGTGTGAGACCAGAAACTTGGGTAAAGTTTTCTTTGACTTTACCTGAACTAACTCGTGGTGACAGGCAGTGAGAGGCGGAGTCAGGAAAGAGAAGTGAACCACCCTCTCATGGTCTGGGAAGGACAGAGGTACTGATTTAAATTCGGGGTCCCGCAGCTGAGAGAAAGAGCCAGTCCAGGAGCAGAGATCCAGCGTCGCAGGTCCGGAGTCTGAGTCCCAGGTCCTGAGTGGCAGGCGAAGCAGCAGGCGCCCCTTTGCCGGAAGCCCCGCCCACTTCTTCACCCGCGTTCACCCCAAGTCCCGGCCTCACGCTCGGCCTCGGCGGAGAACTATATTTCCCAGAATGCCATTCAAGCCGCTTCGCAGGGCGCCAGTAAGCGCTTTGGGTGACGCCATCAGCCAGCGCGGTGTTTAGACTCTACTGATGTCGTGGCGCGTTGGAGGAAGAAGTTGCTGTTTCGCCGGGCCCTCGTCCTGAGGACGCGGTCCAGGTGGTCCCTGGCCTCTTCCTACCCACCCCTCTGCCCGCCTTTCCCCCGCTCCTCTGGCAGGATGAGGCGTGCAGGCCTGGGTAAGAAGAGGCTGAGATTCGAAGTTCCGGGACCCTGGAACTGGCGGTGCTGGGCAGGGGCGCGGGGGTGGAAATCGGACTGGCCCCTTGTCTCTGGAACCTGAGGCAGAGAGCAGGGTGTATGGAGGAGTCTTTGGAAGTGGTGTCAAGTGGAAACACCACCGTTTGTTCCAGATCCTAGGGGGTTCCTTAAGTTTGGTTCTGTCTCAAGTTATGGATGGTAGGTTTAGATGGAATAGTGGAGAACTAGGGCTGAGGTATGTACAGGTACCAACGCAGTGAGGAGCTTTTTTGTAGTGTTACTGACTGGCTGAGCGCGGTTATGGAAATTGCTGAGTTTCCATAGTTGCTGAAGTCTGTCTTCGCTTCTCTCTACTGGACCTAATGTTAGTTTCTTCAGAAGTGAAGTTTGAAGAGTGTTGCATGCAAAGCACACTGATAATAATAGTATTAGCCTGGTAACAGTGAGTTTCACAGGTAAACTCAAGTGTCATTTTTGGTAAAGGCCGTGATGTGGATCTTCGGAGTCAAAGGCCATTTTACCCAGAACATTTCTTATCTGACCCTTGTTCCACTGGTAAGACGGTAGAATGTAGTAATACCTGGTGACTTAGCATTTGTTCTTGACTTTTGGCCTAGGAAGTAGTTCACCAAGCAGCAGAACAAATTAGGCACAAGAATTTACAGTGGGCTGAAAACAGCATTTTCTGATTCTGGAACTATTAAGAGATGACTGGGGAAAAAAAAGAAACCTGCCATATTAATATACAGTATGCCTGAGAAAATATATGAAATACTTGAGAAAGGATAATGTTTGTTACCTTTTTCAATTCTTCAATTCGATGGAAAAAAAAATTTTCAAAAGTGTCAGGTATTTAAAGTTAGTGAAAGTTGCCAGTAACTCTAGGCATGTACATTGGTTAGTGAATTGTAGCATGAGAAAAAGCTCTTGAAAAATGTAGTTTTTGTGAATACTTGGGTCATAAAAGGAAAATTGGCTGGGTAAATTGTAGAGAAAAAAAATAACTCATTTTGAACAAGTTTAGTTTTATATGCCTAAATGAGTTTCCTTTTTATCATTAATAACCGCACACATTTATTGTGTATTTGAGTAAGCTCTAGGTATACAGTCCTTTGTGGCTTCCCTGTGGCTTAGTGGTAGAGAATCCACCTGCCAGTGCTGGAGGCGCACATGAGATGCAGGTTCGATCCCTGGGTCAGGAAGATCCTCTGAAGAAAGAACCCACTCCAGTATTCTTGCTTGGAGAATCGCATGCACAGAGGAACCTGGCGGGCTACAGTCCATGGGGTTACAAAGAGTCAGTCAGGACTGAGCCCTCACAGGCGGTCCTGTGTAGCTCTGTTCATGCTCCCTAAGCTTCTAATCTAGTTGAGGAGTAGAAATATGTACAAAAATAAATTATGGTACAAGGTGGTAGCTATACAACCAAATACCAAATAAGTTCTATAGGCCGTGAATGTCCCAGGGATTTCACAGCGAGTGCTTGGTAATTTGTGTGGACATAGAAGCCTCAGCTGCAGCTTCAATAGCAAAGTGTAGGAGAGTTTGTTTCCAGTTGGAAGTCTGACCCTCTCCTCATTCCAAAACAATTGTAGGACTAGAATCTAGAATTATGAATGATGGGTTTAAGGGGTTATGATTAAACCAATTCGGTTGAAGTAGGAGGCATAGAACCAGAACCAGCATGTTGTGGAGACCTTTGAGTACCGGGTCAAAGAATTTGGACCTCATCAGTAGGTCTTTGGGCCTTTATGAAAGTTTTGTGCAGCAATATGCTGTGAAACTGTAGAGAGGAACTTGAGAGATGGTGGTTCTGAGCCCTGACTGTACCCTAGAATCACCTAGAGAGCTTTTAAGGCTTGAATACCTGGACCCCAGCCCAGACCAACTAAGTTAGAATCTCCAGGATAGAGTGTTGTGGGTTCTTTTTTAAGTTTGTTTTTAAACTCCCCTGTAGTTGAGAGGAGGAAAGGTGATTCCTTAGGTGTCTCTTGTTGTAAATTACATTGGTGTGATGCGACATGATGTGACAAGAGCTTTTTTTCTTTTTTAAGTATCAGTGTGTATTGGGGTCCTGAATCTGATAAACATTCATGTAGAGAACCCCCACACTTCATCTGCATGCTTGGTGCCTCAGTCGGGCCTAACTCTTTGTGACCCCAAGACCTATAGCCCGCCAGGCTCCTCTCTCCAGGGAACTTTCCAGGCACGGATACTGGATTGGGTTCCCATTTCCCTCTCCAGGTCCACAGTTCACATGACTGTCTAAGTGACTTGGTTCATTTATGATAGAAACTGTGCAGAAGTAGCTTTTGTTTATGGACACAGTCTGAGGGTTATCTTTGACACCCATTAGCTTTCCTACAAATTTTCATGCCAGTAAGTCACACAAAAGAATAAACTTGGAATAACAACTCCTAACTTTTTATTTATTTATTTATTTTTTTTAAATACTGGGGATGGTTGATGGTGTGAGGGAAGATTAACCCTTTAATAGGAGAAGGTGCTTTGAAGACTGTCTGGATTCTGAGGGTTATCTTTGACACCCATTAGCTTTCCTACAAATTTTCATGCCAGTAAGTCACACAAAAGAATAAACTTGGAATAACAACTCCTAACTTTTTATTTATTTATTTATTTTTTTTAAATACTGGGGATGGTTGATGGTGTGAGGGAAGATTAACCCTTTAATAGGAGAAGGTGCTTTGAAGACTGTCTGGACAATAAATAAAATGGGAATTTCACTTTTAATAAATGGAAAAGTGCAGAACTCTAAAAATAAAAATAAGATATGCAAAAATAATAATGAAGGAAATAGAAACAAAAAGCCACTAATTTAGAACTGAATTCCTTGGGGAAGTTGTCAAGTGGTTAATTCAACCAGTCAGTAATGACTTACTGGGTGAACATTATTTATGTAGCATATTAATCATATAAAATATGAAGATACTTTTATTTCCNCAAAAATAATAATGAAGGAAATAGAAACAAAAAGCCACTAATTTAGAACTGAATTCCTTGGGGAAGTTGTCAAGTGGTTAATTCAACCAGTCAGTAATGACTTACTGGGTGAACATTATGTAGTATATTAATCATATAAAATATGAAGATACTTTTATTTCCTCTAAGGATTTTGGTCTTTATTAAAGTAGAATTTGTCTAGCATATCATTGATGAATAGGGTGAGAATGCATTTTTTAAATGATTCTTTTAATTGTTGAGTAGCAGCAAATATTATATCTAGTCACTTGTCCTTACGTTGTACAATGGCACACTTACAGAACTTTGTAGATGATGGATCAGCAATTTGTGGCTAAACTTGGAATAACAACTCCTAACTTTTTCTTTTCTTTTTTTTTTTTTTAAAATACTGGGGATGGTTGATGGTGTGAGGGAAGATTAACCCTTTAATAGGAGAAGGTGCTTTGAAAACTTTCTGGACAATAAATAAAATGGGAATTTCACTGTTAATAAATGGAAAAGTGCAGAACTCTAAAAATAAAAATAAGATATGCAAAAATAATAATGAAGGAAATAGAAACAAAAAGCCACTAATTTAGAACTGAATTCCTTGGGGAAGTTGTCAAGTGGTTAATTCAACCAGTCAGTAATGACTTACTGGGTGAACATTATTTATGTAGCATATTAATCATATAAAATATGAAGATACTTTTATTTCCTTTAAGGATTTTGGTCTTTATTAAAGTAGAATTTGTATAGCATATCATTGATGAATAGGGTGAGAATGCATTTTTTAAATGATTCTTTTAATTGTTGACTAGCAGCAAATATTATGTCTAGTCACTTGTCCTTACGTTGTACAATGGCACACTTACAGAACTTTGTAGATGATGGATCAGCAATTGAGGGAAATTTGAGGAAGGCAGCTTTTTCTCCTCAGTAATGTACTTGTTTAACATCTTGTGGTTTTTGTGGTGGTGGAGATTGTGTGTCTCCTGCTTGAAGTATTTGTTAGATACAGGGATACAGAAAAAGGATGAGACGCTGCTTTTGTCCTCAAAGAAGCTTATGACCCCACTGTTGACAAAGGCAGACACATTCAAAGCTGAATAACTGAATTCAGATTCTGTTCATTAATTAGTTCATTTACAAGTATTTACTGGCTATGCCTTACTGTGTACATATGTTTTGAGGCGATCTATAGCCATGAGCAGAAAAAACTTAGTTTCTGCCCTTGGAGTGCAATCCAGAACATGATACTAGTGTTATGAATAGTCAGAGCTGTAAGAATTCAAAAGAGGGTTTTGCTTTTTAGAGAAAGTGAAAGTTTTACCATGCCTGGAAAGAGCTTTCTGTTCACTTTGCAACACTTCCTTCAGTCACCAGTGTTGCCTGCTACTTTCTGCCCCTCCATCTTACTGTCAGCGCCGCTTCATTCACTCTGAGTAGATGGAGGCCTCTAGTCTCTGTATTATCCCTTTCCTCCATAGTGCCAGGCTTCCATTGCCAGTCTAGTCTCCAAAATCCATATAATCACCTACTCTTTTGACAAGGAATCTCAACGTCTTGGGGCTCTGTTCTTGAGCAGCGCCAACACTGCACTCCAGCTCTTGTTTTCAGTCCAACCCTCCAAGTTCTCATGGGCTGATAGAGGCTGATCAGTGTTTCTGCAGAAAAATCACACATCCAGGTGAAAAATCACACTACAGTATAATTGCCTCAGCCACAATTGCTTTATCCCTGTAGTAATCCTGTACAACCCCAGTTATTTTCCTCCATTATTCTCTACAGTTTTTTCCCCCAAAAGATCACCATTCTTCAAAGACAGGCTTTTCTCTTATTTCACTGAGAAAATTGTCAACAGTTTTTTTTTTTTTTCTTTTAAATGCACACCCTCAACTATGCTTTCCTTTCTCAGTCCTCCAACATGTTAGTGTATGTATTCATTGTTCAGGCTCACGCCACCTGTTGGAGTGCCTGATGAATATCAAGTTATACTGGGCAGTGCCTGGGACTGTTGTCCTGTGTCCCAGTGCTCTTCCCTAGAAGAAGAGCTCTGAAAAGTGTTGATAGCACCTAGAAAGAACAAGGGATCTGATGCATGATAGTTTCTCAAGTATTGTTGAAGAATGTATGAGTCTCCCTCTTAAATCTCAGTTAATATTCTCCATAAGTTATTTTCGCTCTCTTCTTTTTAAAAGAGATGCCCATAAAGGACCTTCTCTCTGCCATAAACTCCATCCTGTTGTATTATCCTGTCTCTGCCTTTCCCTTCACAGCCAGGCTTCTTCCATAGGTAGCTGATGTTACTATTTTTAGGTGTGTGTGTGTGTGTTTAATGATATAGTTCTGGAGAGCAGGAAATACATCCAGAATACCTTTATATATCAGTGTCTATTTCAGATTCTTGTGGGCAGTCAGTGAGCAGTCAACAAATGCATATTGAGCTGAATTCAGTATCCTTTGCTTAAAAGAGGTTATTAGAGTTGTTCTGAACCCTATTTGGTTATTAATTTTTAAAGTTCATTTGGAGTGTGAGTATTACAGACATACCTGGTCTGTCTGTCAGCGCCCTCCAGGGGTCTTTTTAGGTTCTTTCTAGTCAGGGTTTCAGAAGGGACTTGTTTTTGCTACAACTCTGCTCGGGACTGATCCTTGCAGGTGAAGGAGTACCCCCTGGCAACTATGGGAACTACGGCTATCCTAATAGTGGGTATAGTGCCTGTGAAGAGGAGAACGAGAGACTCACAGAAAGTCTGAGAAACAAAGTAACTGCTATAAAATCTGTAAGTATATAACATATAGTTTTTAGTTTCTACATTTATATATGTATATGTTTTTTTATGGGAGGAAGGGATAATTACAGCATTTGGGACAGACAGGTACACACTGCTATATTTAAAATGGATAACCAACAAGGACCTACTGCATAGCACAGGGAACTCTGCTCAGTGTTATGTGGCAGCCTGGATGAGAGGGTTGTTTGGAAGAGAATGGGTACATAGGTATCCTTTGAGTCCCTTATAAGTTCACCTGCAACTATCACAACATTGTTAATTGGCTGTACTCCAGTACAAAATTAAAAAGTTTAAAAATGTATACTTTTATAGGCCTAGAGGATTAGTCCCACAAAACTGTATAGTTCAGTAATAGGAACTTTCCCCCTAGATTTAACAATTCAGGGATAATAAGGCACCTAGATAGCCCAAATCACCTAAGTTCAGTTCAGTTCAGTCGCTCAGTCTTGTCCGACTCTTTGTGAGGCCATGGACTGCAGCACTCCAGGCCTCCCTGTCCATCACCAACTCATGGAGTTTATCCAAACTCATGTCCATTGAGTCTGTGATGCCATCCAACCATCTTATCCTCTGTTGTCCCCTTCTCCTCCTGCCCTCAATCTTTCCCAGCATCAGGGTCTTTGCAAATGAGTCAACTCTTCTCATTAGATGGCGAAAGTATTGAATTTTCAGCTTCAGCATCAGTCCCTCTAATGAACACCCAGGACTGATCTCCTTTAGGATGGACTGGTTAGATCTCCTTGCAGTCCAAGGGACTTTCAAGAGTCCTTTCCAACACCACAGTTCAAAAGCATCAATTCTTCGGCGCTCAGCTTTCTTTACAGTCCAACTCTCATATCCATACATGACCACTGGAAAAATCATAGCCTTAACTAGACGGACCTTTGTTGATAAAGTGATATCTCTGCTTTTTAATATGCTATCTAGGTTGGTCATAACTTTCTTTCCAAGGAGTAAGCGTCTTAATTTCATGGCTGCAGTCACCATCTGCAGTGTTTCTGGAGCCCAAAAAAATAAAGTCTGACACTGTTTCCACTGTTTCCCCATCTATTTGCCATGAAGTGATGGGACCGGATGCCATGATCTGTTTTCTGAATGTTGAGTTTTAAGCCAACTTTTTCATTCTCCTCTTTCACTTTCATCAAGAGGCTCTTTAGTTCCTCTTCACTTTCTGCCCTGAGGGTGGTGTCATCTGCATATCTGAGGTTACTGATATTTCTCCTAGCATTCTTTATTCTAGCTTGTGCTTCTTCTGACCCAGTGTTTCTCATGATGTACTCTGCATAAAAGTTAAATAAGCAGGGTGACAATATATAGCCTTGACATACTCCTTTTCCTATTTGTTCCATGTTGTTCCATGTCAACTTCTAACTGTTGCTTCTTGATCTGGATACAGATTTCTCAAGAGGCAGGTTAGGTGATCTGGTATTCCCATCTCTCAAAATTTTCCACAGTTTATTGTGATCCACACAGTCAAAGGCTTTGGCATAGTCAATAAAGCAGAAATAGATGTTTTTCTGGAACTCTCTTGCTTTTTTGATTATACAGCAGATGTTGGCAATTTCATCCCTGATTCCTCAGCCTTTTCTAAATCCTACTTGAATATCTGGAAGTTCACAGTTCATGTATTGCTGAAGCCTGGCTTGGAGAATTTTGAGCATTACTTTGCTAGTGTGTGAGATGAGTGCAATTTATGCAGTAGTTTGAGCATTCTTTGGCATTGCCCGTTTTTGGAGATTGGAATGAAAACTGACCTTTTCCAGTCCTGTGGCCACTGCTGAGTTTTCCAAATGTGCTGGCATATTGAGTGCAGCACTTTCACAGCATCATCTTTTAGGATTTGAAATAGCTTAACTTGAGTTCCATCACCTCCCCTAGCTTTGTTCGTAGTGATGCTTCCTAAGGCCCACTTGACTTCACATCCCAGGATGTCTGACTCTAGGTGAGTGATCACACCATCATGATTATCTGGGTCATGAAGATCTGTTCTGAACAGTTCTTCTGTGTATTCTTGCCACCTCTTCTTAATATCTTCTGCTTCTGTTAGGTCCATACCATTTCTGTCCTTTATTGAGCCCATCTTTACATGAAAAGTTCCCTTGGTATCTCTAATTTTTTTGAAGAGATCTCTAGTCTTTCCCAGTCTAATGTTTTTCTCTATTTCTTTGCATTGATCACTGAGGAAGTCTTTCTTATCTCTCCTTGCTATTCTTTGGAACTCTGCATTCAGATGCCTATATCTTTCCTTTTCTCCTTTGCTTTTCACTTCCCTTCTTTTCACAGCTATTTGTAAGGCCTCCTCAGACAGCCATTTTGCTTTTTTACTTTCTTTTTCTTGAGGATGGTCTTAATTCCCATCTCCTGTACAATGTCATGAACCCCCGTCCATAGTTCATCAGGCACTGTATCTATCAGATCTAGTCCCTTAAATCTATTTCTCACTTCCACTGTATAATCATAAGGGATTTGATTTAGGTCATACCTGAATGGTCTAGTGGTTTTCCCTACTTTCTTCAATTTAAANCCTTTGCTTTTCACTTCTCTTCTTTTCACAGCTATTTGTAAGGCCTCCTCAGACAGCTATTTTGCTTTTTTGCATTTCTTTTCCATGGGGATGGTTTTGCTCCCTGTCCCCTGTACAATGTCATGCATCTCAGTCCATAGTTCATCAGGCACTCTATCTATCAGATCTAGTCCCTTAAATCTATTTCTCACTTCCACTGTATAATCATAAGGGATTTGATTTAGGTCATACCTGAATGGTCTAGTGGTTTTCCCTACTTTCTTCAATTTAAGTCTGAATTTGGCAATAAGGATTTCATGATCTGAGCCACAGTCAGCTCCTGGTCTTGTTTTTGTTGACTGTATAGAACTTCTCCATCTTTTACTGCAGAGAATATAATCAATCTGATTTTGGTGTTGACCATCTGGTGATGTCCATGTGTAGAGTCTTCTCTTGTGTTGTTGGAAGAGGGTGCGTGCTATGACCAGTGCATTTTCTTGGCAAAACTCTATTATTCTAATAGATGAGTATTTTTACAGGCCTGAGGATATCAGTAATCTACAAATAAGCTAGTAAATAAGCCAATATCCTTCAGAGTAGGATTCTTTCTCCTGTCTCTTATAAAACACTAAAAAAATTTGTTTGCATTTTGAGCTATAATGGAAGCATCAATATACTGCAAAATGCAGCCATTTAAGAGATAATATTGTCTGACCATAATACAAGAGGGAAATAAACAAAATGAATAATACTCAGTAACTTGACCATCTCCCAAGTTTCGCAGGACTGTGTTATGGCTTTCTTTCTGTAGAAGTTTTTTTGTTTGTTTGTTTGTTTGTTTTTTTCAGAGAATTTCTTAATCTAAAGACATTCTATGGCCATCACAGTGACATCATTTAGCACTTTTCTCTTGTGGTTAATAATCTATGTACTGTAATTCTTTCCAAATAGCTCTAGTTCTGGTAACACAAGACAATGGGTTAAAATCTGAGCCTTTCACACTTGCATTGAATACAGTGTGCCATTATCAGTACTAAAATGCCACTTAATTTTGTTCCTTTATTTATTCTTATACATATCCCTATTTTCAAAGCCCTTTTCATTTTTTGACAGGTAAAAATTAAACTGATAATCTTCCTAACTGGTTCTAAGACCAAAAGGAAATATGAATGTAAGTCATATAATATATGAAAAGGTCAGTGGTAAGAATATTACATATCAACATTTATGAGAGATTTTCAAGTTGCACTCAGAAGAAAATAAATGTCTCTATATGCTTCAAATACTAAAGAATAAAAAAGGAATTTTTTAATTTAAAATGTCATTGAAGATTTTTAAAAAAGAATATCTAAAATAAAGCACAGGTTGGCAAACTCTAGTCCATAGGTCACTTTTAGCCCACCACCTGTTTTGGTGAATAACATCTTACTGAAACATAGCTATGCTCTTTGACTTTTAAATTGTCAATGGCTTCTTTTGTGCTACAAGGGTAGTGTTGAGTCATTGTGACAGGGACTATTCGGCCTCAAAGTCATACAGCCCTTTACTGTAACCTTAATCTAGGGCATGTAAAGAAAAGGATTATGAAAAATAAAATTATAAACTAGTGATTTGAAAATTAATCTGAGATATGTCCATTGTTTTAGCATGTTCTGACATGCATAGAAAACCATGTAATGTTATCCTATTTTGTTAGCATCATCTCATACTAAAACACTGAATGAAAAGCATAATGAAAAAAAAATACAGATACGTTTCTCATATACAAGTTAAGTATTGAAAGTAAATATTATTAAATTTAATTCAGCAGTATGTTTAACTATTAATTACCTGCAACAAGTGAAAATTTATTCCAGGGTGTATAAATTATTTACTATAAGTAAATATGCTAATATACCTAATCACATCACATAGCCCAAAGCAGAGAAATCATACATTAATCTTAATAGATACAGAAAAACAGTTGGTCTCTTTTTATGATAGAAAAATATTAATCTAGAAATGTAAAAGCATATTCTCAGTATGCCACAAACAGCATACATACTCTGATGTTTCTCACAGTTAAATGTCAGAGATAGTCTTCTAAAGTCATAAATGGTATAAGAATATCTGTGTCATGAATATTTAAGGGAAAAAACGTGAAAGTTCCAACTAGTGCATAAGATGTTAAAGATTTGAAAGGAGGAAAACATCAAATTATTATTTTCAGATGATATTATGATTATATTTCCTGAAAACAAAGTCTAGAAATTAACAGATCTGATAGTTGACCTCATTCAAGCTTCTTCAGTTGGCAAAGGGATTCCAGTGAGTTTGACATGTAACATATATTTGTTATGTCTTTGCATTTTCCTTCCATTAGGAACAGTTCCTCATTTTTTCTTTGTATTTCATACCTTGACAGTTACAGGAAACTATAAATCAGTTATTTCATGAAACATCTGTTAATTTGGGGTGTTCCTGTTAGTTTCAAGTTAATGCATCATTGGCTGAAGTATTTAAGAAATAGTGTTGTGTTCTCATTATATGCTCATTCTATCAGATGCACATGTTTTTCCTTTGTTCTATTACTGGTAGTGTTTACCTTCAATAAGTTGACTAAAATGCTACTGACCATTCTAAACTTACTATTTTTGCATTTTTGTAATAGGTATTATATCAGGAGGTAATTTGTAACTATAAGAGTACCTTATTCCACATTATTTTATTCATCTGTTTATTTATATTGGCATGTATTCATGACTTTCTATTTTATTCAATGGTTATAATTTGTTTCTATATATATTTAATTGTTCAAATTGTCCAGGGTGGCCAAATACTGAAAATTATCATATGGCCAGGATCTGCACTAAGTATATAAAGACATTCCCTGTTCAACAATATCGAAATACACTGTTTCCTAGCAAAGTTTATATGTAGAGCAATGTTATATGTAACCACAAAAAACTGAAAGCAATCTCAGGTTACAACATTAGAAGAACTAACAGAGATTTATACATCATTAAATATAGTGGGCTGTTGGATAGCCCTAAAATCATTAATGTTATTATGTTATTCAGGTGCTATTCATTACATCAGAAAATGCTCTTTGTAATATTAATGGAAGCAAGGTAACTAGGTACCAAATTGTATATATTATAATCTCAAACACATTAAAAAATAAAAGGAGCAGAAATTATATTAAAATATATAGTAGATCTTTTCAGTGATGGAGTTATGAGTGACTATTATATTTTAAAATTTCCAAATTTGCCACTGAGCATACTATGTTTTTATAATCGAAGGGGAAAAAAAAAGCAAAACAATAAAAAGCATTGGATCAGCTTCCCACAAATATTGATTCAGTTATTGGGCTAAGGGAAGTTTTACTACCTGGGACGCTTTCATTTTCCCACTGTGCATTACTCCACAGGAGAAAAAAACATGCCAGCCTTTTTGTTTATGTACACTGGGCAGGATGATGCACCATTAAATCTAAGTTGGGATAACGATCATTATCTGCTAGGTGACTTGGAGAGGGTGGGTATCCAGTAACTGTCTCTATATTCTACCATGGAAGCATTAAAAGAAATCTGCCCTCATACCCTTAGTGGGAAATATGGCCCTGAAAAAGGGTTAAACAGAAAGAAAAAAGGATTAAACAGAAGTACACAGCATAAACAACAAAAAATATAAGACCTATATGTTAATTTCATTACTCTAAAAAAGATAAAATGCAGGATGTTCCTCTCATGTGTACTATAATATTTATGAGGTCATTAATGTTTGCCAAAAACAGTACATGCAAAACTGTTTTATTCTTTCTTCTCTGGNGCATAAACAACAAAAAATATAAGACCTATATGTTAATTTCATTACTCTAAAAAAGATAAAATGCAGGATGTTCCTCTCATGTGTACTATAATATTTATGAGGTCATTAATGTTTGCCAAAAACAGTACATGCAAAACTGTTTTATTCTTTCTTCTCTGGCATTATCATAATATGATCCTATATGGAGCTTATGGTAAAAATTGGTATAGTCATTCATTATGCCTTTATCTTATTTTAATCCCCTTTGGACTTGATCAGGATGACAATACTTAGTGCTTGAGAAGTCACCATGAAGAGTATGAAAGCTCAAGATATATCTGCTTATTCACAAGTAAATAAATTATTCTTTTTAATCCTTTAATCTACTCTAGAAATTGAATAATTGAGCTAGAACAGAGATTGTTCCATCTGATTCAAAACATTTGGAGGTCAGAGTCTCAGAGAGATTTTTCACATGTTTATTTGCTCTAATTCGCATAATTAGTTAAAATGAACAAATTAGAAAACAAGTAACCAGAGGGTGCTGGATTAGCAGGAGTCTTAAAAGCTTTGCAACTTCTTCGTATAATTATTGAGGAGGCATGTTTAATTAATATAATACCCATTAGTAACAATTAAATATAGCCAAGGTCAGGAAATTAACCCTTTTACCATTTAGAGTTGGCATTTTAATTTTATAGTACTCTCAGCCCAGCAGAAATGTTCATTTATTTCAATGTAAAATTCTGTGATACTGTTGGAACATCAAAAATCTCTCTTTTTCATGTCACTATAATACAGTAATTTACAGGTAAGAAATCGAGGTTTTAGCTTCTAGAGATATCTATAGAAGACTCTCATAAATGTGAAAGTTCAGTACTCAAAGGAATGAAGATGCACATACAATTTCAAGTGACTGTGCTTTGCGAACTGGACTCTTTCTGAGCTGAGTGAAAAATAGAATGAAGAGACTTAAATAGTTGCTCTGTTTCCTAATCCCACNACTCTCATAAATGTGAAAGTTCAGTACTCAAAGGAATGAAGATGCACATACAATTTCAAGTGACTGTGCTTTGCGAACTGGACTCTTTCTGAGCTGAGTGAAAAATAGAATGAAGAGACTTAAATAGTTGCTCTGTTTCCTAATCCCACATCTTGTACCTCAATTGAAAGGGGTTAAGAGCCCATTAAATTCTCTTCTTGGTCCATAAGCTTCTTTTCAGTACCTTTCCCAGGTTGCAAAGAAAATTTCCTGAAGGTTAGCCATTAAAGATTACTATACTCCTGAAAATCCTTGACTTATGTCTTGAAACATGGGGTCATTTTAATTATCTATGGATGAAAGACTGGTTTGACTTCAACTCACTTTAGGTGTGTCTTATGATGTATAACATCTTAAGGTTCTGAAAAACTATCTCCCTCATTACAATCTAAGAAATATCATATTTACTCAGCTTTTTGTTTTTATTTCTGCTTTATGTAATTCATTACTACTAGTTCATCAACTCTGATTTCTATGAATAAGGGAAAAAAATCTACAAAAAAAAAAAAAAATAAACCCAGAGAGTATGGAGTTATCTTTTTAGTTTCCATAATGAAGCTACCTTCTCTTTTGTTAAAGCTGTAAAAATTACCATAAATGAATATTATAAGAACCAGAGGATAAAGGAGGTGGGATATGAAAGATACTCTTCATGTGAATGAAAATTTTCATGAATAGTGATACATGTTCTATGTTCTCAAATTTAAAAAAAATTACAGTATTAATTTTTAATTATTTTTATTGGAGTACAATTGCTTTACAATGTTCTGTTAGTTCTGTACAGCAAAGCGAATCAGCTATAGGTATACATGGGAAAGATTGGGGGCAGGAGGAGAAGGGGACGACAGAGGATGAGATGGTTGGATGGCATCACCGACTTATTTATTCCAAAACTCCTTGACCCTATCAACCTCTCTTACAGGGAACATTTCAAAATAATTGTAATTTAAATTTGGAGTTACAGCTCTCTGAAAATGTGACTCATGTATTTTATTGGTGGACCTTCAGCTCTCAGAAACTCTGAAGTATTGAACAAGTGGATGCCTTGTATTTCTGGGTAATTAGAGCTACTCTCTCCTTTATCACTGGTAGCTCAGATGGTAAAGCGTTTGAGTGATCTTGAGCAAATGGTGAAACTTCTCTAAGCTTTAGCTTCCTTGTCAATAAAGTTAGCTCCAACATATGTAATATTTTATACATAATAGTATACACAGTATAGGTGAGGTGTGTTGTGCGTGCAGTGACTATGATAAGCATTTAGTACTATAAACGACTTTATCTCCATCCCTTGTGCTTAGTCGCTCAGTCATGTCTGACTCTTTGTGACCCTATGGACTGTAACCCACCAGGCCTCTCTATCCATGGGGATTCTCCAGGCAAGAATACTGGAGTGGGTTATACCATGCCCTTCTCCAGGAGTCTTCCCAGCCCAGGTATCGAACCAGGTCTCCTGCATTGCAGGTGGATTCTTTACCCTTGAGCTAATAGGGAAGCCCCTCCATCCTTTATCCTTTAGTAAATATATTCCTACAAGTGTATCAACAATTGAATTGACACCTCTGTGAGATCGTGAGGTCTCAGGTAACAAAGGATCAGTTCTCAGCTGGTCAAATCTTGGTGGTGTTGGAGAAGACTTGAGAGTCCCTTGGAGATCCAATCAGTCAGTCCTAAAGAAATAGGATATTCATTTCTGAATATTCATTGGAAGGACTGATGCTGAAGCTGAAACTTCAAAACTTTGGCCACCTGATACAAAGAACTGACTCATTGGANTCTTGGTGGTGTTGGAGAAGACTTGAGAGTCCCTTGGAGATCCAATCAGTCAGTCCTAAAGAAATAGGATATTCATTTCTGAATATTCATTGGAAGGACTGATGCTGAAGCTGAAACTTCAAAACTTTGGCCACCTGATACAAAGAACTGACTCATTGGAAAAGACCCTGATGCTGGGAAAGATTGAAGGCTGGAGAATAAGAGGATGGCAGAGGATGAGATGGTGGATGGCATCACCAACTCGATGGACATGAGTCTGAGCAAGCTCTGGGAGTTGGGATGGACAGGAAAGCCTGGCGTGCTGCAGTCTATGGGGTCACAAAGAGTCTGACATGACTGAGCAACTGAACTGACTGAACTGAACCATAATTTTGCTTGGGGATAAGAGGAAGGAGATTCAGAAGGAAGCAAGGTTAAGTCCCAAGAAACTTTGTCCCTCAGAACCTTTCCACATTTGAGTTTGCCGTGTGTAGGAGAGAATATGAATTAGGAGTCCTGCACTTCTGATTTAACTGTGATGCTGGTACATTCTTCCCAGCTAGCATTAATCAGAAGCCCGAATTTCAGTGTATCTCTCTGCTTTCCTTTCTTTTTCTTCTGTTTCTTCTTTCTTTTTAATGAATTATCAACCTCTTGTTTTGTTTGTTTTTATTTTTTCCTTTTGTTGTTCTTATTGTCTAGTCGCTCAGCTTGTGTCTGACTCTTTGTGACCCCATGGACTGCAGCGTGCCAGGCTTCTCTGTCCTTTACTGTCTCCTGGAGTTTGCTTAAACTCATGTCCATTGAGTTGATGATGCCATCCAACCATCCCATCCTCTGTCACCCCCTTTTCCTCCTACCCTCAATCTTTTCCAGCATCAGGGTCTTTTCCAATAAGTTGCTTCTTTGCATCAGGTGGCCAAAGTATTGTAGCTTCAGCATCAGTCCTTCCGATGAATATTCAGGACTGATTTCCTTTTGGATTGATTGGTTTGATCTCCTTGCTGTCCAAAGGACTCTCAAGAGTCTTCTCCAGCACCACAATTCAGAAGAATCAATTTTTCAGTGCTTAGCTTTCTTTATGTTCCAACTCTCACATCCATACATGACTACTGAGAAAACTATAGCTTTGACTAGATGGACCTACATTTTCAGGAGCTTTTCACAGTCTTCCACCTGTCTTTCCCTCTATTTCTCTTCAATCTATTTCATTTCACTAACCTCATCCAGCCTTTCCCTCAGGTCTCCCAACATGTGGTACTCATATGTTCGGCCAGGTTTGTTCCCTATTCCATAAGCCCTCTGTGCTCACTCCTCATGTTGCGTATTGTCCCTTTTCTGAAGGCTCTTTGCTGTCCTTCTTATATACTTATTCAAAACTCAATCCTACCTCATCTAAGAGGTCCTCACAGAAGAAGGCAGTGCTTTTTGAAACCCTTCTTTAAATGAAATCCCATTGCAAGTCTAATTTGTCCTCCCTGACTTGGTAATTAGTTTTCCATTGACCCCCATCATATAGGGTATGTTGTTTTTCTTATGTGTTATTCCTCTTCATATAAAAAGATTTTAATGACTTGAACTAGGAGCTATGGCCCTTTCTTTTTCATTTTCATACAAGGATCTGTGATAGGAAGTTAACATCCTTTCCCCCCACTTCCCATTCACCCTCAGTACTTGTTAAACATAAAGGATACGTGGAACTTACTGGTTTACAGGTGTTTGTAGTCCTTGGTTCTGGTCCTTGGTTCTAAGCTGCAGTACTATAATGCAATTTGATTGATTTTTTTTATTGTCACATAACTCAGGAATTAACTAAATCATTACAAATTTAGAAACATATAAGAGATTATAAGAAAGCCAATGGATATCACAACCTGAGGCCCAGGGGAGAGGGCTGTGCGAGTCATAGGTTGGTGGGGTTCATATTGAATGATTTAGCCTTCTGATATTCCTTTGTAATTAAGAGAGATGCAAATATATAGTTGATATTTAACAGCATTGGTTAAAAAAAGAGAAAAGAGAGAAAGGGAGGGAAGAGAGAGATCTTGAAGACTTTTTGAAATTCATGAACAAATATGATTGGATGGGCAAAGAAAAAACCAAGGGCTGACCTCCTACAAATAAGCTCAGGAAAGAGAGAAGGGCTCACCTGATATGCAAGTAGAAAGATTAGACCTCTAGCACCTTAGGAAATCTGAATAGTCTGAGCAATATTGGCAGAAGGCACACTAAAGGGTTTGCACAATTCTGCAAATGTCTCACCCAAAGAAATCTGGCATGGTGTTCACCATCTAGCTAATCCTAACATGCAGACATTTCTGAGAGTGAAATCAGATCTTTCTTTGCCAGAGTGGGTTCCTTATTTGGGCAACTGGGTCAAATCAAGAAAGGCCAATATAGGCTGCCAGAGCAGACAAGGAGAGGAGAAATAAAAGAACAAGACATATAATTCATCAGTGATTTCCTCCCAATATTCTTAGCCTCCACCTTACCTCCATCTTACTGGTAATACAGGAACAAGGTGGAAGGATCAGGTAAAAGGCATCTATAGAAACTGAGTGAATATAGAAAATAAAGTAGCTTAAAACATAAAATTTTCTTTCTAGGGATAATTGTGATGATAATTCAGTAATAAAATAAGATCAGATGAAGTCTGAAGAAATGTTAGAAAATCTGGATAAAGTAGAAAAACATCTGTTTGAAGGCATCAGATTGTTATAGACACAAAGACATGTGGGCCAAGTTCTAGAGAGAAGGGAAACAGACACAGGATTGACATTTGGCCCAGCTTTTCTCCTTGGGACATTTGCTGATTCAGATCTTACAGCCTAGGGGCTGAGAAGCCAAGGAGTTCAAAAGACTGCAAGCAGAGAAGCCAAGTGGCAAAAGCTCAAGCAAAAAGCAACAACTAAGAGAATGACAAGCGAAGTCTCAACAGGGCTGAGGGAACCATTGCATATGAAGCCTGACCAGTACAAGTACTTGGGAATGTTGGCCTGGTAATTTCAAAGGACAGCACCCATGGAGGAAGGACAAGCCAGAAATAGACCAACCTTCACAAAGGCTGAAACCCCTTTGAATGAGCTCAAGCTGAGAATGGAGTAAGGTTACAAGTCCCCATCGTAGCTGTCTGCTGTGAGCAAAACGAGATCTTTTCAAAAGAGAGATAACAACATCCAGGGTAGAGGTATCTTTATAGTTTCCTAAAGTGAAAGTGAAGTCACTCAGTCGTGTCTGACTCTTAGTGACCCCATAGATTGCAGCCTACCAGGCTCCTCTGTCCATGGGAGTTTCCAGGCAAGAGTACTGGAGTGGGTTGCCGTTAAAATAAGCCCAGTTTTAACATAAAACATAATTTGACATGCCAGGAAAAAGACTAAATGGGTCAAGAGCCCCAAAAGAAAAAGACAATATAAGTCAACACAGCAGGACAAGATATTGGAGTTTTCAGTCATTAGTTAAAACAACTATGATTTAACAAAACATACACATGGCAAATAAGTTTATGAAAAGGTACTACATGTTATATAACATTAGGGAATTTTAAACTAAAATGATGAGATACCAATACATACCTATTCAAATGGCTAAAATCCAAAAAATGGGAAACCAAAGCTGGTGAGGATATAGAACAATAGGAATTCTCATTGTTGCTAGTGAGATTTGACAGTTTCTTATAAAAGTAAACATACTTTTATTATACAGTGATCTTTTCATCATTCTACTTGGTATCTGCCCTTAGCAACTGAAAAGTTATATCTATATTAAAAACCTGAATGTGGGTGTTTATAACAGTTTCTTTCTTAACTGCCAAAACTTGGAATCAACCAAGATGTTTTCCAATAGATGAACCAGTTGGCTTCTCTGCCTATAGTCTTTTGAACTCCTTGGCTCCATACAAAGGAGTAGCATTCAGCAATAAGAAGGAAAGTCTATGAAGCCATGAACAGACATGGAAGAATCTTAAATGCAAATAGCTAAGTGAAAAAGAGCCAGTCTGCAAAGGCTATGTACGTATTGCATGATTCCAACTATATGAAATTTAGAAAAAGGCAAAACTGGCCACAATGAGATCTGTGGTCACTAGGAGTTGTGAGAGGGAGAAAAGGATAGGTGAACCATGGAAATTTAAAGGCAGTGAAACTTCCATGTGTGGTTCTGTGATGATGGATACACTATTGTAAAAAATCACATAATGTACAAAACAAAGAGTGAAGTCCAAAGTAAACCGTGGGCTTTAGTTAGTAGTAATGTGTCAGTCTTAGTTTAGTAACTATATCAAATATGTAATACTACCATAAGATGTTAATAATAAGGGAAACTGGTTAAAGAGGTCAGGAGGTCTGAGAACTCTCTATGTGTTGTTCAGTGGCTAAGTCATGTCCAATTCTTTGTGACCCCATGGCGTTCTGCTTGAATTTATGTCTAGTGAGTTAGTGATGCTGTCCAACCATCTCATCCTCTGCCACCCCTTTCTTTTGCCTTCACTCTTTCCCAGCATCAGGGTATTTTCCCATGAGTTGGCTCTTCGCATCAAGTGGGCACGTGTTGGAGCTTCAGCTTCAGCAACAGTCCTTCCAATGAATATTCAGGTTGATTTACTTTAAAATTGACTGGTTTGATCTCACTGCTGTCCAAGGGACTCTCAAGAGTCTTCTCTAGTACCACAATCAAAACACATCAATTCTTTGGTGCTCAGCCTTCCTTATGGGCCAATTCTCACATCCATACATGACTACTGGAAGGAACTCTCTATACTTTCTGCTTCGTTGTTATATAAATCAGAAATTGCTCAAAAATAATCTATTAATTTAAAAACAAATCTAGACCTGCATACAAAACTTGCAGATGAATCCAGCCACAGCAGCATTATTCAAGTAATCCCAAAGTGGAAATAACCCAAGTGTCCACTAACTGATGAATGGATAAATAAGTCATAATAGTGACCATACCATGAAATGTGGTTCAGCCATATAGAGAAATCATGTACTGATACATGATTTCTTGAATGGACCTACAACATGGATGGACCTTCAAACCATGCTAAGTAATTATATGATTCAATTTGCATGAAATGTCCAGAATAGGCAAATCTATAGCAGCAGCAGCAGCATAAAGACAAAGTATATTAGTGGCTGCCTAGGGTTTGGAAAAATGAGAAGTAAGTGACTTATAATAGATTATTTTTCTTTTTTGGAGAGAGGTGGATGACAAATTTAAAATTGTGGTGGTAAATGCACAGCACATTAAATTGTACATTTGAAATTGTATGGAAAGTAAATTATATCTCAAGATATTATTTAAAATTATGATTAGTTATTAAAAATAAAGGACAACATACACAATTTAAACAAACACTGTGAGATGCAATCAAAAGAAAGTCTAGAATTTAAAAAGCAGTAGCTGAAATTAAGCACTCAGAAGAATGGTTTGACGATGTCATAGTCAAACAAAATAAAGGATTACTAATGTCAATGAAAAAATAACTAGATTAAAATTTGGAGGGAAAATGATGGAAAACAGAGAATCTATCCCAAGACCCTGGGGGCAGGAAAGACCATGGCATGAAAGTAAAAACACCACCCGGCTCTCTTGGCACAAAAAGGGAACAGGCTGGCTTGCCTTTAGTTCATTGCTCTGCTGGGAGGGGGGCCTTTTACCCACCATGCAAAATGTTAGAGAGCCTGCCCTCCAAGATGCCTTAAATAGCAGAAGCCAGGGCTACCACCCCAGCTCCCAGGGCAAGAGACAGCCTGGTTGTGTCTGTCTGTCTGTCTCTCTCTCTCTCTCTTTTTTTTTTTTTTCCATAATGGCAGAAATATAACCTAAGGGTCCTATCCTGTCCTATATATTTGAGGTGTTTCACTAGTAGTTGAGGCTGATTGGACAGGTTTGAGTCAAATTTACTTTGTTCCATTGTTAACCGAGAAACTATTTCAATAAAATTTTCTTAAAAAAAAAAAAAAAGAGAAATGAGTACAAAAGACATATGGAGTATATATATAAACTACTGTGTCTAGCCAGGCCCAAGTCACACAGCCTACAGAGAAGACGCAATCTACCCGAATCACTAGGACTTCTCTGAAGGAAAAAAGTGAGATTCTGATGCCAGAAGTGGAAGGAATGATTTAAAAAAAAAAAAGTAAAATATAATCTAGATACATCAGTAGATACATATTTCCCTGTGGTTTGAATCTGGTACAGACAATAAGAAAAGGATGCAGCTCATAGTAGGGGCCGCTAGATTCTGCTGAGGAAAATATGCTGTGGCAGTAGAGTACTTTTAGTTACATTTTAGAGTCCATATGTAAGTGACATCATGCATTATTTGTCTTTGTGTTATTTCACTTGGCATAGTGTCTTCCAGTTTTATCCATGTTGTCTTAAACAGTTGGACTTTCTTCTTTTTTAAGATTGAGTAATATTCCATTTTATATATACATCATATTTTCTTTATTCATCAGTGTACTGATGGACACCTAGGCTGTTTCCATATCTTGGCCCTTGTGAATAATGCTGCAGTGAATATGGGAGTGTAGACATCTCTTCAAATAATGATGGTGTTTCCTTTGGAAGTGGTAGTGAGGAAGAGCTTATGACAAATTGACCATGTGTTAAAGATGTTGGAGGAAAGGTCATTTTCAAGGTCATACATAGTTTGAAATCATGACATTTCAGTAAGCCTATGTGCATGAAGACTTGCTTTTTTTTCTGAATTTGAATACACTGCAAAGAAGTGTTGCAAAATTTTTGATCAATATCAAATAAATAAAAAGGATGGAAATACTTTGTGTTTTACTATGAAACTGGAGGAAAGGCAAGCCTTATAAGCAGCATGGGGATGAGGCCCACTAGAAATTTCTCTGATGATAGGGCTAATTTAGGAGAAGAAGGATCAAGGCCAAGGAACAATTCTGAAAGCAAAATAAGGCTGCTGAGTCTGCACCCAGTGTATGAGATTAAGTTTTAATGGCATATGATGAAGTGGCCCTGACACAGCTGGCAGAGCTGGTTGAGTTGTTGAAAATGGCTCTCGAAGCTACAGGAGTTGGACAGTAGACACAGGAAAGAATAAGGTGAGTCCAAAAGCGTAGAAGGACAAAATTAATAAAGAGCAAAGAAAGAAATAGAGAAGAAAAGTGGTAAACTTGACAATACGGAAAGCTTGTTCTTTAGAAAGACTAGTAAACTAAGCAATATTTGGTAAATGCAATAGAGATGGGACTAGCTGTACAGAAGTATTTTTTTAATTACAAAAGAATACTAACTTTATACCAATACACTTGAAAAGCTGGACAAGCTAGATGATAATGAATACGTTATATGCATCCAATACTGACTCATATTTTGAGTAGAAAATATAAGTAGCTTTATGAGGTTAGAAAATATAATTAAAGATCTACACTTTAGAAAGATATCAGTTGTTTTCCAATTTATTAAAAAAAGCTAAGAGTCTCAAGACAAAAATCAGATTTAGAAATTTACCCTAAAATTAACCAGAAGCACATTTATGATATTAGGTTGTAATGAATATTAGCAGATAGATTCCAGCAACACATTTTTTAAAAAAGTTATAATGATCAAGAGGCATTTACCACCATAAAGCAGATTTTTTTAAGGGAAGATAAAGTTGGAATGAGGAGAGAAATGTGCATATTCAATATCAAAACACACTCCAAAGTTTCAGTGGTTTTTAAAAAATCTACTAAACTATAATAGTACGTCAATATATTATTAAACCTGTATAGGAACCCATGTATAGATAAGAAATAAAATATAAAGTAAATAAAGTACAGACTATCCTTACTGCAGAACTACAAAAATGGTCATACAAATTACACTGTGCAAAGTTGATTTTAATGATCAATGCGGAAAATATTATTGTTCGTTGATCTTAAAATCTTGCTGAGAAAACACTAGAAACTTTCTTGTTGGTTGTAGAGATATATATAGACTTTAAAAAAGTGACTTAACTGTACACATGAAACTACCACAATGTTGTTAATCAACTGTACTCCAATATAAAATAACAATTTAAAAAATGTTTTTAATACTAAATGTAGAGCTTGATTTATATAATTGTTTTAGATGACAATTGTAAGTCATTATATAATAATGCTAACATATTTAGATATTACAATTTTACTTAAAGATACATTCTTTTAAGCTTTCAAAATATAGTAAACCTTATTCTTAGTTAAGAGACTGCAACCTAAAACATTAGAAATACTGAGAATTAGCATGTTTTATTCTATTGTCAAAAAAACTTATGAGACTTCTAGTTTTGAGTCCAACATGAAAGGAGCTTGGAAGTTGCCACTCTGTACTAACAAGTAAATATCTGAACAAACGGAAAAATCAACAATTCTTAGATACATTAGAGAAGTGAGGTCACAGGAAAAATCACCATGCCCAAAATTGGAGAGGCAAACACAGAATATAACAGCTTACTGGAACAGAAATGCAAGAGCAGAAATCACTGTGGAAACCAGTACTGAGGTAGAAAAAACTGAACTGTATTTGATATATTTGCCAGAGGCTCAGTTTGCAAACGTCTATATGATAAAAATTCCAGGGAGGCCTCTATACTTTTGTGAGTTTTGTCTCTTGAGCTCTGCCAGGCTGTCACTACTGGGTGAAGAAGTTCAGAGTAAACTCCTCTTCTGGCTGAGGGAGGAAACAGGAACAATTTTGAAATACACCAGAAAATTCTACTATTCATAATAAGGCCTGCCCTCAGTTCAATTCAGTTCACTCACTCAGTCATGTCTGACTCTTTGTGACCCCATGGAATGTAGCATGCCAGGCCGCCCTATCCATCACCAACTCCTGGGGTTTACTCAAACTCATGTCCATAGGGTCATTGAAGCTCTCCAACTATCTCATCCTCTGTTGTCCCCTTCTCCTCCCACCTTAAATCATTCCCAGCATCAGGGTCTTTTCCAATGAGTCGGTTCTTCCCATTAGTTGGCCAAAGTAGTGGAGTTTCAGCTTCAGCATCAGTCCTTCCAATGAATATTCAGGACTGATTTTCTTTAGGATGGACTGGTTGGATCTCGCTGCAGTTCAAGGGACCCTCAAGTGTCTTCTCCAACACCACAGTTCAAAAGCATCAATTCTTTGGTGCTCAGCTTTCTTTATAACCCAACTCTCACATCCATACATGACTACTGGAATAACCATAGCTTGGGTGGGATGGACCTTTGTTGGCAAAGTAGTGTCTCTGCTTTTTAATAAGCTGCCTAGGTTGGTCATAACTTTTATTCCAAGAAGTAAGCGTCTTTTAATTTCATGGCTGCAGTCACCATCTGCAGTGATTTTGGAGCCCCCAAAAATGAAGTCCGTCACTGTTTCCACTGTTTCCCCGTCTATTTGCCATTATCTTAGATTATGAATGTTGAACTTTAAGCCAACTATTTCATGCTCCTCTTTCACTTTCATCAAGAGACTCTTTAGTTCTTCTTCACTTTCTGCCATACAGGTACTATCATCTGCATATCTAAGGTTATTGATATTTCTCTCAGCAATCTTGATTCCAGCTTGGGCTTCATCCAGTCTAGCATTTCTCATGATGTACTCTGCATATAAGTTAAATAAGCAGGGTGACAATATACAGCCTTGACGTACTCCTTTCCCAGTTTGGAACCAGTCTGTTGTTCCATGGCCAGTTCTAACTGTTGCTTCTTGACCTGCATACAGATTTCACAGGAAGCAGGTCAGAAGTTCTGGTATTCCCATCTCTTGAGGAATTTTCCGGTTTGTTGTAATCTACACAGTCAAAGGCTTTGGCATAGTCAACAAAGCAGAAATAGATGTTTTTCTGTAACTCTCTTGCTTGTTTGATGATCCAAAGGATGTTGGCAATTTGATCTCTGGTTCCTCTGCCTTTTCCAAATCCAGCTTGAACCTCTGGAAGTTCACAGTTCATGTACTGTTGAAGCTTGGCTTGAAGAATTTTGAATATTATTTGGCTAGTGTGTGAGATGAGTGCAATTGTGCTTTACTTTGAGCATTCTTTGGCAATGCCTTTCTTAGGGACTGGAATGAAAACTGACCTTTTCCAGTCCTGTGGCCACTGCTGAGTTTTCCAGATTTGCTGGCATATTGAGTGCAGCACTTTCACAACATCATCTTTTAGGATTCAGAATAGCTCAACTGGAATTCCATCACCTCCACTAACTTTGTTCGGGGTGATGCTTCTTAAGGCCCTCTTGACTTCACATTCAAGATGTCTGGCTCTAGGTGAATGACCACACCATCATGATTATCTGGGTCATGAAGATCTTTTTTGTATAGTTCTTCTGTGTATTCTTGCCATGTCTTAATATCTTCTGCTTCTGTTAATATCTTCTATTTCTGTCATTTATTGTGCCCATCTTTGCATGAAATGTGTTCCCTTGGTATCTCTATTTTCTTGAAGAGATCTCTAGTCTTTCCCATTCTATTGTTTTCCTCTATTTGTTGCACTGATCAGTGAGGAAGGCTTTCTTATCTCTCCTTGCTATTCTTTGGAACTCTGCATTCAGATGGATATCTTTCCTTGTCTCCCTTTCCTTTTCCTTCTTTTCATAGCTGTTTGTGAGGCCTTCCTAGACAACCATTTTGCCTTTTGCATTTCTTTTCTTGTTGATGGTCTTGATCACTGCCTTCTGTATAATGTCACAGACCTCCATCCATAGTTCTTCAGGCACTGTCTATCAGGTCTAGTCCCTTGAATCTATTTGTCACTTCTACTGTATAATTGTAAGGGATTTTATTCAGGTCACACCTGAATGGTCTAGTGGTTTTTCTGTACTTTATCAATTTCAGTCTGTACTTGGCAATAAGGAGTTCATGATCTGTGCCAGAGTCAGCTCCTGGTCTTGTTTATGCTGACTGTAGAGAGCTTCTTCGGTATTAACCATCTGGTGAAGTCCATGGGTAGAGTCTTCTCTTATGTTGTTGGAAGAGGGTGTTTGCTCTGACCAGTGCATTCTCTTGGCGAAACTCTGTAGCCTTTGGCCTGCTTCATTCTGTACTCCAAGGCCAAATTAGCCTGTTACAGGTATTTTTTGACTTCCTACGTTTGCATCCCAGTCCCCGATAATGAAAAGGACATCTCTTTCGGTTGTTAGTGCTAGAAGGTCTTGTATGTCTTCATAGAACCATTCCACTTCAGCTTCTTCAGCGTTGCTGGTTGGGGCATAGACTTGGATTACTTTGATACTGAATAGTTTGCCTTGGAAACAACAGATATCATTCTGTCATTTTTGAGGTTGCATCCAAGTACTGCATTTTGGACTTTTTTGATGACTGTGATGGCTCCTCCATTTCTTCTAAGGGATTTGTGACCACAGCAGTAGATACAATGGTCATCTGAGTTAAATTCACCCATTCCCGTCCATTTTAGTTCACTGATTCCTAGAATGTTGATGTTCACTCTTGCCATCACCTGTTTGACCACTTCCAGTTTGCCTTGTTTCGTGGACCTAACATTCCAGGTTCCTTTGCAGTACTGCTCTTCACAGCATCAGACTTTACTTCCATCACTTAATAAGTCCTGCCCTCAGGAGGGACTGTTTTGCCAGAGGTCTAATCTATTGGGTTTTGTTGGGTTTTGAGATTGACTGACCTGAGGGAAGGGAAATACCCTACCCAAGTCCCTTCCAGCCATTTTGTCTCACTTAAAGTGAGAGAAAAGGTTGAGAGGCACTTCCTAAATTCAGTGCTGAGGAACACATGCTCATTATAAGACTGAGACATAATCATAAGACTATAGATGCTTCTCCAGCACCACATCACTGAAGATCTGTTTACTGCAGTTAATTCCACCAGTATACTGTGTCTGGCTTTTCAAGGAGAAAACTGAATCATATAAAATGCTTGATTAAAACCGCAAATGGCAGAAAAAGAGTGAAATATAAAAGTAGGAACAAAGAACAATGGCAATAAATGTGAAACAGTATCAGATATGATAGATATTAATCCGATGATATCAATAATCTTTTAAATACCGATGATTATACCAATTAAAAGATTGTCACAGAGCATCTAAAAAGAAGATCCACTTATAAGAAATCTACTTTAAATCTTAATATAAAGGCACATATAACTTAGAAGCAAAGGGTTGTGGAAAGAGATATCATACTAATTCAAAGAAGTTTGAGAAGCCGTATGAGTTTCAGTCAAAGCAGATCTGAGGACACGGAAAATTACCAGGCACAAAGAAGGCTTTCCATAATGATAAAGGGGTCAGTTCTCCAAGACGACATAACAATTCTTGATGTGTATGTGCCTGACAACAAAGCATCAAATTAGTGAGACAAAAACAGAACTGCAAGGAGAAAGAAAGACGCCCACTATCATAGTTGGAGATTTATACACCCCGCTATACTAAATGGAGAGATCCAGCAGGCAGAAAACCAGCACAGACATAACTGAGCTCAACAACATCATTGACAAAATGGATGTAATAAACATCTACAGACTGCTTCATCCAACCACAGCAGAATGCACATTGTCTCAAGCTCACATGGCATATACACCAAGATGGACCACGTTCTGGGACATAAAGCATGCTCTAACAGATTTAAAATAGCAGAAATCATATGAAGTCTATTCTATTCTCAGACCATGATAGGAGTAACTTGAAATCAATAGTAAAAAGAGAGGTGGAAAATTCCAAAATACCTGGAAATGAAGCTGTTCAGGCGTAAACATTCCATGGTTCTTGCTCTCTGTGTGTGAACACGCACAGTGGCCCAGCACCCAGAGACTTTGACAGATGGGGCCTGATTGTTCTCTGATTGTGATATACTTCTATCATTACTGTGGTAGTTTGTGAACTTGATAACGGCTGTGAAGTTTGGCACTTCCTCACGGTTAATACATGCTGGTATCTGAAATTTGTTTGTTCTGTTGGGGGACAGGCATTATTTAATTAAATAATGGTAACTGAAATTTACACATGAGCAAACTGTTCAGAGTGAGGACTGCCTGTATAGCATACAATGAGTAGTGTTCCATGGTAAGAAATAAATACCTAGAGGCCTATAGGATGAGAATTCATATCTTGTTATGAGGAAGTCTTTCTCTAAGCGGAATGTGAAACTGAGATATAAAGAAAAAGAGAGTTGCTTTGACTTCATAAAAATGAAAGAATTCTGCATAGCAAAAGGCAACCCAAATAGAGTTAAAGATAACTGGCAAACTTGGAAACATAAACATGTGACAGTGTCTTTGGCTAACAATTCCTTTTCTTCACAATAGAATGAGGGGGGAAATCTCAGTGAGCCAAACCTCATGAATCGCTAGATGAGAGGTTAGACTAAATTTCTCATATGGTGTGGATTTAATTTTATGGAATGCAAAGTATCTTCCAGTAGGAAATATGGAGTATTACCAGTTCAGTTCAGTCGCTCAGTTGTGTCCGATTCTTTGTGACCCCATGAATCACAGCACGCCAGGAGTATTACCAGTCTTATCCAAATCCTTAGCAACGCACACAGGTAAACCTTGAGTAACTGTGATGGATGAGTCTCTTTTCTGTTCTATAAGAGAACAATTAGCAGGATGTGTGTTTCTCCAGGGAAGAATTCTAGTATTGTCTCTGGACCACTGAGCTTTGCAAAAAATCGAAAGACACAGTCGCTGGCAAATCACTCTTAAACAATCAAAAGGGAAAGAAATGGAAAGGCTGATGAACTTGCTAGTCACCGTTGTGGTCCTGACTCCTGAAAATAGTGATGATGGGGAGTATGTGATGTCACACATGTGAAACTTACAGGGCATGGAGATTCAGATGTACAGGGTGTAGATTCCAATGAAGTTGAGTAGGGAAGAATGCCTCTCTTAACCCACCTCAGCTGAATTACTTATGGTCTCAACTGGGAAATGTTGATTAAGAAATGAGAGGATACAGGCAGGAGCAACTCCTGAAATAGTGCCTAAATAACTCAAATATTCCTAAGGAATCCTGCGGACAGCTGTGTCAGAGAGGAGCTGACAAATGGAATATAATAAGCACAGAGATCATGCCCTTGTCAGCTAGCATACGGAGAGCATTACTGATCCTCAGCAAATCATTACTGATCCTCAGAAAAATGTACTGTGACTGGGTCTAAAACCTGACTGGAATTTTCCATAGATGTGTGATATTGGAGATGCGTTTGCAGCTGCACTTGCCAAATCACCTTTTCAAAGCACAGTAGGTCATGGCCAGAGGAGCAAGGGCTGCTCTGCTCGCTCTCAGGCAGAAAAGGACTTTAGAAATGCCAAGTTCTCTCCCACAAAGGAAGGGGTTAGCAGATTATGAATTAGTGATTAGTACAAGTGTCTGTGATCCCTCAACTAATTTCCATCTTGAAGCTGGGATATAAAGACTCAGGTGCTGGGTGGTGAGCCACAGTCTCTCTGAATAGGTGCTTAATCAAGACTAGATGGGCTGAATTTGGGTCTCGGCATCTGATATCAGCTCTTTTTCCAGAAGGATGCCTTTAGACATGTCCCTGACACCTTTACATCTATAGCTTTTTGTTGTTGTTTGGTTGTTTAAATATATAAACTGGTGATAACACTACTTGGTGGCATATTCTATTAAAAAAAAAAAAGCAACCTTTCATTACTCAATGCAAATCAAACAGTAAATGCTTTCTCTTAGTAAACCTGCTTAACAATTTTCTGGACTCTTCTGCTCTGGGCCAGATTCAGAAATACACAAATGAAAGAGGAGACAGTACATCATGTTTTATTCAATTGGGTCTTGATACCTATGTGTGACTCTTAACCAAGGAGTATGCAGTAGTTAAGGACACAGATTGAAATTGTTTAGAGTGTGTCCTAAACTCTGACTGCCAAGATTTAAATCTTAACTCTGGAAATTGTAAAACCTTGGAAAAATTGCTTCCCTAAACTTCATTTCCTGCATCTGAGAAAAATAACAGTATCTACCTTGTTGTAGACTAAATAATACCCTTGTCCCTGAGTGTCCACATTCTAATGCCCAGAACCTGTGAATGTCACATTAAATGACAGAAGGGATTTTGCCAATGGCATTAAATTAAGGTTATTGACAGGAAGATTATCCTGGGTTACCTGGATGGGCCCAAAGTCATCACTGGTGTTCTCATGAGAGGGAGGTAGAGGGAGATTTGACTCCAAAGAGAAAGTGATGATGAAGCTGGGTTTGGACTGATGCAGCCAGAAACTAAGGAATGCTGACAAGGAAACAGATTCTCTCTTAGAGCCTCTGGAGGGGCATGAATGGTCCTACCAACACCTGATTTCACTTCATGAAACTGGTTTTGGACTGCTGTCTTCTAGAACCATAAGAAAATGGTTTTGTTTTAAGCCACCGAGTTTGTAGTAATATTACAGAGGCCATAGTGAACAAATGTGTACCTCTTAGGAACTATTACCCCAGTTAAAATGTGTGACTGGAAGCACACTTAGTGGCATATCTGCATGCAGCAGGTATGCCATCATAAGCCATTCTTAAAAACCTGAATCCTTGGATTTGCAGGATCACCAAATCCAGTACAGTGGTCGCCATTTATCTCCTTGTTCATCCTGGTAACATGTCTAGACAGCTAGTAGAGAGAGCTCTGTCCTTCTCCCCAGGTCCTCTCACCTCTTATGCAGCAGGTATGCCATCATAAGCCATTCTTAAAAACCTGAATCCTTGGATTTGCAGGATCACCAAATCCAGTACAGTGGTCGCCATTTATCTCCTTGTTCATCCTGGTAACATGTCTAGACAGCTAGTAGAGAGAGCTCTGTCCTTCTCCCCAGGTCCTCTCACCTCTATTAATTAGAAGGAAAGTAAAAGTTGCTCGGTCATGTCCAACTCTTTGTGGCCCCATGGACTGTAGCCCCCCAGGCTCCTCTGTCCATGGGGATCCTCCAGGCAAGAATACTGAAGTGGGTTGCCATGCCTTGCTCCAGGGGATCTTTCCAACCAAGGGATCGAACCCAGGTCTCCTACATTGCAGATGGATTATTTACCAACTGAGCCAGCAGGGAAGCCCAAGAGTACTGGAGTGGGTAGTCTCCTTTCTTCAGGGGATCTTTCTAACCCAGGAATCGAACTGGAGTCTCCTGCATTGCAGTCAGTTTGTTTACCAACTGAGCTACCCAGGAAGGCCTAATTAGAGGGAAGAGGTCACTTAAGATGTTACTTAAGCCACCTGATTCTTTTCCTTTCCTTCATGACTCTTCATCCAGCTGGTCTTTATAAATTTTAAAGAAAACAAAGTCATTTCTCAATGGATTCAGATACTACCCCAAATTAATATTCCCAGTAAGTTCTTGTTCTTAGTTCCAGAACCTCATCACCAGAAATTCCTGAGCCTAAATCCCCCCTAGCTTCTAGGATCACTCATTTTCTCATTTCTCCGTTTTCCTTTTAGTTGAGCCTTGTCATTTTAGTCTCTTCTTTAAACACAACTCATAATAAGGTGACATAGCCAAGTGATGAAAGTATAGATGGTTTGGTTTTAATCCTGGATTTTTTGCCATCTTACTGTATGACATTGGACAGGCTCTTTAACCTCTCTGAGCCTCAGTTTCAAAAAAATAAATAGTATTATAAGAATACTAAAAATAGTAAAATAAATAAATAAAATAGTGTAATAATACTAAAAATACAAAAAAATAGTATTATTAATAATGCCTACCCAAGATTGCAATTGTGAGGATTAAATGAGTTTAATATTTGCTAAGCACTTAAAATAGTACTTGTTACAGTGTAAGCACCTTAATTGTGCTTGGTAATAATAATAAATGCAATTCCAAGCACATAACTTATTCAACTTTCTGTCATAACTTTGAGGTATGTATTTGATGAAATCAGTAAAATTCTGTTTCAAGGGGAACAGAAAAGTATTTTTGAACAATTGTCCATGTGGCTAATTCACCACATTTAGTGTTTCCAGATTTCTATACAACAGCCTGGGCTAGTCCAGTAGCAAATTAAAAATAGATCTT
>SJYX01009025.1:199325-220909 GCA_006410675.1 Oreotragus oreotragus
GTTACTGGTCGGGGCATAGACTTGGATTACTGTGATATTGAATGGTTTGCCTTCGAAAGAAACAGATCATTCTGTCGTTTTTGTGATTGCATGCAAGTATTGTACTTTCTTTAATACAACTGTCATTTATTCCAGGGAAAGAAATTTCCATGAGAAAAAAGCTTTCTTTTAATAAGGAGCCTAAATTATCAATATTGGTATTGAAACTCAAGTAATTCTTAATTTCCTCCAATGTTGTATTTTCTAAGTTATTAACATTATATGAAATTACTTATTTCAATAATCAATTCCTATTGATTTATTAAGACCTTGAAAATAATACTCATTTCAGGATGTAACCGGGGAAGGCAATGGCACCCCACCCCAGTACTCTTGCCTGGAAAATCCAATGGACGGAGTAGCCTGGTGGGCTGCAGTCTGAAACTCAAGTAATTCTTAATTTCCTCCAATGTTGTATTTTCTAAGTTATTAACATTATATGAAATTACTTATTTCAATAATCAATTCCTATTGATTTATTAAGACCTTGAAAATAATACTCATTTCAGGATGTAACTGGGGAAGGCAATGGCACCCCACCCCAGTACTCTTGCCTGGAAAATCCAATGGACGGAGTAGCCTGGTGGGCTGCAGTCCATGGGGTCGCTAACAGTCAGACAGACTGAGCGACTTCACTTTCACTTTTCTCTTTCATGCATTGGAGAAGGAAAGGGCAACCCACTCCAGTATTCTTGCCTGGAGAATCCCAGGGATGGGGGAGCCTGGTGGGCTGCCGTCTATGGGGTCACACAGAGTTGGACACGACTGAAGTGACTTAGCAGCAGCAGCAGCAGCAGCAGGATGTAACAGTCTCCAGGCTGAATACAATTCTACTTACCAAAAACGAATGAAATATCAGTTAAGTTTTAGTAATGTGACTCAAAATTTAAACACAATCTGAGTACAGGTTAGAAAATGTCAAAACTTACGGTATATATATATATATTTTGGGGGGGCTCATATTTTATTTATTTATGTATTTATTTTGCTTTACAATATTGTATTGGTTTTGATATATGTATTTTAAACTTCAGCTTTTTTTGGTGGTTAAATCTTAAATACTGCCTGTAGTGTTTTACAGTACCACAGTACAGTTACAGTGTAGTAATATCGCAGAGGCTTCCACCTTCCACCCCCAAGCAGCTCATCTTCTGCCTTCTCTTCTTCTAGTCTCCAAAGATACGAATCTCAGTCTTCTGTGTCTCTGCCTTTGAACCTCCTGTCAGTCACCAAGTCCTATGTTCTTTCTCTCTACTGTTTATATTTTGACCTTCCTGTTTCTAATACTATGCCCCGGTTTTCTTCAGTGGACTATTGGGAAAGCCTTTTAACGTATCTGTTTCCCATTTTTCGTATGTTTTGGTCTGAGCTACACCCAGTAGTCATCACAGTCACCTTTTTGGTTTTTAGAGTATTTTTTAAATTGCATTCTACACTCCCGGAAGTCTTCAGTGGCCTCCCATGATGTAAGAAATGAAGTTCGCACTCTGTAGCTTGATGAGACAGGTTCTGCAGAGATTGCCCCAGCCTTTTAGGCCTCCCCTCCTGCGCTTCAGAACATGTGCGTGCTGCCGCCAGACAGACTGGCGCGTCCCTCGTGCCCTGTGCGCGCTGTCGCCCTCCCACTCCTGCATCTTTGGTCATGCAGTCCCCGTGCCTAGGGCGTCCTCTCCCTCCCGACCCTGGCTGAAGTCTCTCCCATCTGAAAGGCTCCATCTCTTCCCTTCACCTTCTCTCCTCCAGGCTTCACCTGATCACCACATAAACCTAACTTTTCCCTTGTGAACATAAGATCATTTGTACCATTTCTGTAGCACTTATAGTGTAACGATCTGCATTGGAATTATTTGTATGTAAAAGAAATTTATTAGAATACAGCGTTTTCTATTGTAGTTTTACATTCTACATAGCACTTAACGTATTTCCTTATAGTGTATTGAGTTAATACGTATTAAATAAAGGAATTACCAAAAGATAGTTTTGATTATGCATTGAAATAAACATGCATGGTACACTTATAGAGCATTCATTGGAAGCTTATGTTGCCAAAACTTATTTGATAGTTCATTAGTCTTTGGAAAACAGAATTGTATTTCAGCCTAGAGACTGTTATCTCCTGAAATGAGTATTGTTTTCAAGGTCATATTAAATCAGAAGGAGTTAATTTATGAACTAAGCAATATTGTATAATGTTAATAACTTAGAAAATACAACATTTTGGAGGAAATTAAGAATTAAATGATTTTTTTAAATTCCAATATTGATAATGTCGGCTCCTTGTTAGAAGAAAGCCTTTTTCTCCTGCATATTTTTTTCCCTGGCATGAATAACAGTTAGGTGATTTGGGCTGGCTAGTTTCAAAGTTGCTTTATTATTTCTGAATTGTTAAATTTTTGGGAAAAGCTTATATTCTGATCTATAGAATCCTAGAATGATTTTGTGTTAATATTATCCCAGATACTTATAAAATAAGTTGAGGACAATATTTGCAGTCGTTTACCATGATTTTTAGTAGTTTCCAAGATTTAGTAGTAGTGTATTTATTCAGCTATTTTAGAAGTGAAGTCTTTGATGAATTTATCATATGAAGTATTAGATAGTTTTTGATAAAAGCTTATATTCTGATCTATAGAATCCTAGAATGATTTTGTGTTAATATTATCCCAGATACTTATAAAATAAGTTGAGGACAATATTTGCAGTCGTTTACCATGATTTTTAGTAGTTTCCAAGATTTAGTAGTAGTGTATTTATTCAGCTATTTTAGAAGTGAAGTCTTTGATGAATTTATCATATGAAGTATTAGATAGTTTTTGATTTGAATAGCAGATGTAGTCACTTATGATACTTCATTCAGACTCAGCCTCTTCTCTGCATAGCTTCATGATGTGGGTAACACTAACTTGTAAACTTTTTCCAATTTGTTATCAAAGTTTAAAGAAACAACACCTTTAGAATCTAAAGAAATAACTAATTTAGGCATATAGTCAAAGTAATGTCACATTCATTAGGAAAATACTACTTATATCTGAACTTGATAATATGGGAACTTAGATAACATTTTTAAAATGTAAATGAAGAAATATACAAACAAATGCTATTGTGTGAATGATATAAAGAGAGAAAAAAGAATTCACGGATAAGAGGACAGGAAAGAAACATGTACCTAAATTAAAAGATGGAGTTGAATATTAAGTTTAAATCAAAATGAAGAAAAGGGAGACAGTGTCTATAGTTGAGAAGGAATAGAGATTCTAAATTAGTTTTCTTTTTAATTATGAAACTAAGGTAACTTTATAGGCGACTTGGAAAATACAGAATGAAATAACATTTCCACTGTATATTACAATTAATTTTTTAAGTAGATTAAGATTTTTAGTTGAATTTTCAATATCAAACTCTCAAAAAATGAACAGAATGAATAGACAGAAAAGTAGAATGATACAGTAGACTTGAAAACACTGTGAGCCTATTCAATATAATTAAGGTTTATACAGTTTTCACACAACATCAGGATATAAATTCTATCAAGTTCCCATAGACTATAAACTAGGAGACACTGAAGCATATCCAGAGACATAAGACCAAGTGCAAAAATTTGATGGCCTAAAGGTATTGAAATCATACAGTCTGTTCTCTTACCGCTGTGGAATTATGTTAGAGATCAGTATCAAAAAACATTTGAAAACAACCCACATATTTTCAAGTGCAATGTGACATTTCCCAAGAGAGATCTTTGACTTGGCCATTGAAAGCCTCAACAAAGTTAAAAGATTGAAAAACCAGGGTGCTGGCAGAGAAGAAAGCATTTAAATATGAAGTTACTATCAAACTGAGAACTTAATAGCAAAGATACTTTAAAACCCCATATATACTATGTTCGGGGAAGGCAATGGCACCCCACCCCAGTACTCTTGCCTGGAAAATCCAATGGACGGAGTAGCCTGGTGGGCTGCAGTCCATGGGGTCGCTAGCAGTCGGACAGACTGAGTGACTTCACTTTCACTTTTCTCTTTCATGCATTGGAGAAGGAAATGGCAACCCACTCCAGTATTCTTGCTTGGAGAATCCCAGGGATGGGAGAGCCTCTTCTATGGGGTCACACAGAGTCGGACACGACTGAAGTGACTTAGCAGCAGTAGCATATACTATGTTGTTAAAAAAGAAAAAGAAATTAACATATGGTACAGTATTATTAACTAAAATACAGCTTTTTTCCAAATTTCACAAAATTTTATGCTAGTGTTAATTATTTGTTTTCATCCCTTATTCAAGATTCCATGTTGAATTTAGTTGCATTGATCAGCTTCAGCTGCATGCAAAAAATTCTGATGTTATCTTCACTTTTATTCTGCTACAAATATTTTCTAATTTTCTTTGTTATGGCTTCTTAGATATACCCATCATTTAAAAGTGGACATTTAATTTCTAAATTAATTTGTATTAATTTCAGTTGGAAAAATAACCAAAGAATAAAGTATATTTTATATTTTTAAGAATTCACTTTTATTTGAGAAAACATGTATGCTTAGAATGGCATTGTTGTTTTTACTTTATAACACTTAAAAACATTTAGGTAAGTAATGATGTTTATGCTTTCTTCTTTGTAGCTTTCCATTGAAATAGGGCATGAAGTTAAACATCAAAATAAATTATTAGCTGAAATGGTAAGTGGTTATGATTTTAACTTTAAGAAACTTGATTGGATATTCTCAGATTTGCCTTGGAATAACTCTGAGTTTTTTTTGCCCTATTTTTACATTTTTCATCTTGCCTAAACCATATGAGTAGGAGGAGGAGGTAGGAGTGAGTGTATATTTTATCTTGTATTTAGAACACTGTTAAAGACTCAGGACAAATGACTATTACAAGCCGTCTTTAAGATCTCAGCAAATACAGACTGCCAAGTAGATGCTTTATATCCAGTCAACCAAATGTCTTTCACTTAATGTAAACCTGTCTTCTGCTTGATCTCCTAAGGATCACTGTGAACAAGTCAATAAGATTGAATATAGTAACATCCCCAGGCCTTTTCTCTCTAAACAACCTCAGTGAGGTATACCTTTTCTTGCTAGAGGCTCTTTTCATTCCTTATTGTTTATTTTGGACATCAAACTCCTCTAGACCTTCCCTAGTTTCTTCAAATGCTTTTAAAATTGTACTATTTAAGAATGAATATTGCACTGAAAATTTTCTAGTGAAGGTTGTACATTAGAATCACTTGAGGAACTTTGAAAATATCCATGCCTGGTTCTCACTTGAAATGTACTGATTCAGAATTTTAGGGAGGGTGTTGTCGCTCGGTATATGTGTTTTGAAAAAATTTTACATCCCAGGTGATTTTGTTGCATAGCCCTAGGGAAGAACTATAAATGTAAAGTGCTTAAGCTGCCTAGAACCTGAACTGTACCAAGGCTATGTCAGGACCTTACATCTCAGGTTATTGGGATTTCTAAAAAGGTGCAGNAATTTTTTAAGTACATTAAGATTTTTAGTTGAATTTTCAATATCAAACTCTCAAAAAATGAACAGAATGAATAGACAGAAAAGTAGAATGATACAGTAGACTTGAAAACACTGTGAGCCTATTCAATATAATTAAGATTTATACAGTTTTCACACAACATCAGGATATAAATTCTATCAAGTTCCCATAGACTATAAACTAGGAGACACTGAAGCATATCCAGAGACATAAGACCAAGTGCAAAAATTTGATGGCCTAAAGGTATTAAAATCATACAGTCTGTTCTCTTACCGCTGTGGAATTATGTTAGAGATCAGTATCAAAAAATATTTGAAAACAACCCACATATTTTCAAGTGCAATGTGACATTTCCCAAGAGAGATCTTTGACTTGGCCATTGAAAGCCTCAAGAAAGTTAAAAGATTGAAAAACCCGGGTGCTGGCAGAGAAGAAAGCATTTAAATATGAAGTTACTATCAAACTGAGAACTTAATAGCAAAGATACTTTAAAACCCCATATATACTATGTTGTTAAAAAAGAAAAAGAAATTAACATATGATACAGTATTATTAACTAAAATACAGCTTTTTTCCAAATTTCACAAAATTTTATGCTAGTGTTAATTATTTGTTTTCATCCCTTATTCAAGATTCCATATTGAATTTAGTTGCATTGATCAGCTTCAGCTGCATGCAACAAATTCTGATGTTATCTTCACTTTTATTCTGCTACAAATATTTTCTAATTTTCTTTGTTATGGCTTCTTAGATATACCCATCATTTAAAAGTGGACATTTAATTTCTAAATTAATTTGTATTAATTTCAGTGGGAAAAATAACCAAAGAATAAAGTATATTTTATATTTTTAAGAATTCACTTTTATTTGAGAAAACATGTATGCTTAGAATGGCATTGTTGTTTTTACTTTATAACACTTAAAAACATTTAGCTAAGTAATGATGTTTATGCTTTCTTCTTTGTAGCTTTCCATTGAAATAGGGCATGAAGTTAAACATCAAAATAAATTATTAGCTGAAATGGTAAGTGGTTATGATTTTAACTTTAAGAAACTTGATTGGACATTCTCAGATTTGGCTTGGAATAACTCTAAGAGTTTTTTTTGCCCTATTTTTACATTTTTCATCTTGCCTAAACCATATGAGTAGGAGGAGGAGGTAGGAGTGAGTGTATATTTTATCTTGTATTTAGAACACTGTTAAAGACTCAGGACAAATGACTATTACAAGCCGTCTTTAAGATCTCAGCAAATACAGACTGCCAAGTAGATGCTTTATATCCAGTCAACCAAATGTCTTTCACTTAATGTAAACCTGTCTTCTGCTTGATCTCCTAAGGATCACTGTGAACAAGTCAATAAGATTGAATATAGTAACATCCCCAGGCCTTTTCTCTCTAAACAACCTCAGTGAGGTATACCTTTTCTTGCTAGAGGCTCTTTTCATTCCTTATTGTTTATTTTGGACATCAAACTCCTCTAGACCTTCCCTAGTTTCTTCAAATGCTTTTAAAATTGTACTATTTAAGAATGAATATTGCACTGAAAATTTTCTAGTGAAGGTTGTACATTAGAATCACTTGAGGAACTTTGAAAATATCCATGCCTGGTTCTCACTTGAAATGTACTGATTCAGAATTTTAGGGAGGGTGTTGTCGCTCGGTATATGTATTTTGAAAAAATTTTACATCCCAGGTGATTTTGTTGCATAGCCCTAGGGAAGAACTATAAATGTAAAGTGCTTAAGCTGCCTAGAACCTAAACTGTACCAAGGCTATGTCAGGACCTTACATCTCAGGTTATTGGGATTTCTAAAAAGGTGCAGCCTTTCCAAAGCATACGTAGTTGGCGCACCTTCAGGACTTTTCTAGCCGTGTTTTCGTGTGGCCGTTTCCCCATCCATATTTGAAGTCTTGACCACAGTTTACTACTGCTGCATGATAGACTCTTAACTTTTAATAGATTCTGCTGACCTTCGAAGTCAGCCTCCTAAATAAAAGGATCTTAAAAGTAAAGGTAGATTTAACTGCTAACCATATTCAGTGGATAAACTGCTGTGCTGGGAAGCAACCAACCATTTAACCTTGGAGAGTGATACCTCCAACAAAATGAGGGGGAAACCTGTGTGATGGTAAATGAACCTCTTACTTTTATTGTTAATGATTTTTAAACCACATAATTGGAATAAGACCTAAATACTTCAGGATTTTGAATTACTCTGGAGCTGAAAGAATGTTTATTGGATAATGAAAGAGTTTATTTATTGAGAAAATTATTTTGCATGGAGTAATCAGGTTGATTATCCAAGTTATACACAGGCTCCAGAAAATGTCATTAAAAGTGTATTCTAATAACTGTATATATTAAATTACTCAAATATGGATATGTAGAATGTTAGAATCCAACTATTATGTTTTCCTTTTTTCCTCCCAGGATTCACAGTTTGATTCTACAACTGGATTTCTAGGTAAAACTATGGGAAAACTGAAGATTTTATCCAGAGGAAGCCAAACGAAGTTGCTGTGCTATATGATGCTATTCTCATTTTTTGTGTTTTTTGTCATTTACTGGATTATTAAACTGAGGTGATGCAAGTCAGTGTGAGTTTGGAATTTGTTCCAACTTAACAGCTTGGAGTACCACATCAGTAAAAAAAAAAAAAAAAGTCAGCATCAAAACATTCCTAAATTTCAGCTACTATGGCTCTTCCCATCAGAGAGTACTGGATCTTGTTTTATATATCACACCAGATAATACAGTGCTCTCTGGATACTGTTTCTTAATGATTCACTTTTTGCCCCGATTTTCAGGGGTACTAAGATGTTCTGAGGGTCACTCTGGCCCTAACAATTTTTTCCTGTTTTGAGATTAAAGAGCAGTTATAAAATTCTGTTGTGACCAGAAATGTAGGTTTCTGTTCCACATAAAGAACTTCGTGGGAGAGTAGCAGTGCCTAAGAGCCTGCTGCTGTGCTCTTGAGGTGGTGAGCAAGTCTGTGATGGATGGGGAATGTGTTTTCCTGAATTGTCATCGCCCCAATGTTGTACTCTTCTTTCCTCCTCTATTTCGTTTAAATTGTGGGCTGATTTTTTTTTTTTAACCTACAGTTTTCCTAATAATTTTTGATGATATGACTCTTCTTCCCCTCCTCTACCCAAGGACCTCAGTCTTTACTAAGACTTGTTATTTTGGCATTTTTCTAGTAGGATCCAAAACAAATGTGTACCAGTATAGTTGTCATTTTATATTAACTTTATATATATATATATATAACATTGACTTGGCTTATAATAGTTTTATGATTTTAGCCACTTAGGCCATTTGGTTATCATTTATGACAGAATAATGTGAAGCTAAAGTAATTGCTAAGCTCTGAATGGAAATAAAATGTTCAGGAAAAGTAATTGCCTCTGCTTTATTATGTGCTCAAAATAAATACTCAGGCATTGAACTTGGGGTTAAGGGCACTGTTGTTTTAATCCAGTGTATTTGTTTATAGGAAACAAAATGCAAAAATGGACTGCTAAGTAGATGTCAAAATGTTGTGAAATTGTCTGTATTGCTACTGTTTTNTCAGGAAAAGTAATTGCCTCTGCTTTATTATGTGCTCAAAATAAATACTCAGGCATTGAACTTGGGGTTAAGGGCACTGTTGTTTTAATCCAGTGTATTTGTTTATAGGAAACAAAATGCAAAAATGGACTGCTAAGTAGATGTCAAAATGTTGTGAAATTGTCTGTATTGCTACTGTTTTGGAATTTACTCATTTATGGGCTTCAAAAATAAAATTTTTAATAAAACGTATTAATTGACTTTGCTTCTTTGTTCAAGTCTTTTTTTTTTTGTTTTTTTTCCGTAAACAAGAAGTGGTTCTGAAAACTCACAACAAACCCAGGAAAGCTTAATGTATTATTTCACTACTTGGTTCAAACGAGATAAATCATGACAACAATTTCAAAAATCTGTTTAATTCTTTCTTCCTTTTGCTTGGGCACCCCTAGGAAAAAGTACTTCCAGAAATAAAATTTTGGGAAAACATCAAATATGGGAAAGTCCTAATATTTTTATAATCCTTTACAAACTCAGTGCTAAATCTGAAAAGGACGTTATTGCTGTTGGTGCCTGGGAGGTTGAGTGTAATAACTGAATTAGCAAAATATTCATGTTATTAGTTTTATTCAAGCATGAGACTTGTAGGTGTTTGGTGGGTGACACACTGTAAACCCTGTGTTTAAATGCTAAGCTTCAGAAAAATCTTGTTTCTAGATTTTTTCTGAAAAATACCTAGTTATTTCATTAGGAGTTGGTCCAAATGGCAGAAATTTTAATTTACCTGCCCCATCCCCTATGGATACCAGGCATGAAAGTGAAGTCACTCAGTCATGTCTGACTCTTTGCAACTCCACGGACTAACCCACCAGGCTCCTCCATCCATGGGATTTTCCAGGCAAGAGTACTGGAGTGGCTTGCCGTTTTCTTCTCTAGGGGCTCTTCCCTGACCCAGGGATCAAACCCAGGTCTCCTGCATTGCTGGCAGACTCTACTGTCAGAGCCACTAGCGAATCCCCTATACCAGACATAGGTTTCCACAATGAGGAAAGAGAATTATACATAATACTGATAGACTTTAAGTTAACATGCAAATTAATTCTTGGATACTACTTAAGCAGAGAAGAGTTGTTAAATCTCAAATAGGCAACATTTTAAGCATCAGAATTCTGGAGCAGAAAACTATAGCACCTGCACCCATAAAACCCATCTATTTCCATCAACCTAGTTTCCCTTATTTTTCAGTGCTCTTAAATTTCTCATTTTATGTCTTGAGTTTGCATCCTTGTAGAAAACGTGGGAAAAGTGCTTGATAATTTGGGTTCATTCAATGAGTAAATAACTTTATCAGGCCATATCGATGAACAAACTTTGACTCAGTATTTACTGGGAAACACAAAAGCATAGTAAGAATGAAAGCTATGCAGTCACGTTGCCTGAGTGTAAATCCTGGCTCCCCTATTCATGTCATAACTTTGATCTGATGACCTCTCCACCTCAGTTACTTTATTTGTAATACAGAAATAATCGTATACAGGTAGTAATACATTCATAGAGTTATTGCAATAAATAAATGATCAAACTTTGACTCAGTATTTACTGGGAAACACAAAAGCATAGTAAGAATGAAAGCTATGCAGTCACGTTGCCTGAGTGTAAATCCTGGCTCCCCTATTCATGTCATAACTTTGATCTGATGACCTCTCCACCTCAGTTACTTTATTTGTAATACAGAAATAATCGTATACAGGTAGTAATACATTCTTAGAGTTATTGCAATAAATAAATGATATTCCTTGTAAAGAACTTCGAATGGGTTCCTGGCACTCAGTGATGGCTGTTGCCTTTGTGGATCTATGTCACACTAGCCCACATGTTGCTGATAAATTTTGGCTGCTTTCTCTCTCCCATAATCCCACCAGGGATATAAGCAGCGGGGTTTTTTTTTTTTTTAATGTTTCTTTGTATCTTCAGCAATCTGATGGGATTTCTTTTTTAAAAAAGCTTGAGTTATTGGAGTGAGAACAACAAACTTTTCAACTTTCTGGAAACAGAAGTTTGAAGGGAGAGAACTTAGGTTTTCTACTTGGTAAAAAGTTATAAACACTTCATTTCTTTTTACTTTGTCTGTAGTTATATGTTTAATTTTCTTCTATTTTGAAATGTTGATGAGGTAAGGGGCACAAATAATTTTATTTAAATTTATGAAACACCAATTTGTTATTACCACAGTAAATATTAACACCTTTCTCTCCTTATATGTTATTGTGGTTAGATGACAGAGTCATTTTCTTGTGTATGTATAATATTTTGCTCTACTCAATTTTTTTATCCTTGTACCAATATACTATTTTTGTCATTGTAGTTTCATAGTATTGTAATAGTCAGCACATACCAATTTATTCTTTTTTCTTATTTATTTCACATTCTTTTTTCATATTTATTCTATTCAATTTATTATTTCCGATGAACTTCAGTGTAGTTTGATAGTATTTTAATAAAGCATAGTGGATTTTGATAAGAAACACATTCATATTTTATAATCTTCACTGGAAAAAAAAATGTTTCCCTATTGAACTGTTATATTTTGACTCCAAGCAAATTTAACATTTTTTTCACTCTGTGTATTTAATGATATATAGTGGTAAACCAGCTCCTTGCAGTTAGTGGTAGGGGACTGAGCTTTAGTAACTTTTAATTTCTGTGGTATAAGTATTTCTGCCACCCGTAATTTGAAGCTACCAAATGGAACAGCACTGAACACAGAATTATGAAAACATATGGAGAGTTGGCTCTAATAAGCTGGTGCAAACTGGCTCTAGTACAACACTAGTTACGTTGATGAATAAATATTCTTTTTGAAAATGTAGAAGTCAGGGCTTCCCTGGTGGCTCAGGGGTAAACAATCTGCCTGCCAAAGGAGCAGATGCGAGTTCAGTCCCTGGTCTGGGAAGATCCCACATGCCATGGGGCACCTAAGCCTATGTGCCCCAGCTCCTGAGCCCACATGCCCGAAAGCCTGTGCTCCACAGCAATGAGAAGCTGCGCACCCAACCAGAGAATGGCCCCCACTCGCTGCAACTAGAGAAAAGCCCACAGAGCAATGAGGACCCAGCACAACTAAAAATAACATTAGTTTTAAAAGCCATTTTTTAAATGTAGAAGTTATTTGTTCCTTAAATGAGAATCTCTTGCTTAAATTTTAATAGACAAAAGCTCAGCAACATAAACTGATAGATTAACCAGAATAATGTTTTTTAAATGGCATATGTCACCTTCTTTTCTCAATATTTATGGGTAAATGCATGCTACATGTATTGATCTCCCATCTTCCGGTAGTTCAAATACTGTATACAAATTATATATTTTAAAGGTAGATGATTGCTGTTATTCTCTATGGTTTTTCCTCCTAATTGCCCAGAGTGTAGAAATTGTTCTAGACATTTTATAAAGATTTCTCTTTATAGATGAAGGTTATCGTAGCTGAGGAGTTCATGTCTTACCTGTTTGCCTTTTGAGAAGAGTTTTTCACGAGAAAAACTCTTGTGAAAACTCTTTCAACTCACCATATAAATTGAAGACAGCTGCAAAGAGGTCTTAGAATAATCTTTCCTAATTTTCAATGTGAACAGAAAGATTAAAATGCACATAAAATATTTTGGACCAAAAAAAAAAAAACTTCCATATATTTGGTGTTAAACTTGAAAATTCACAGAAGCTTAATTAATCATCCATAGCTTTAGTAGTAAAGGGTAGTGCAAAATATAACCACATTATCCATTGTAAGTATTCTACCCAGGTGTTTATGATGCTTAAAAAGAAAAACTAGCAGTGACAACTGCAACATTGTAAAGCAATTATCCTCCAATTTAAAAAATTGGTGAGAACTGAATGCCAAGGACATGGCATCTACCTTATGATACACACTAGAATTTTCCCTCAAGCACTTGGCAGAGCAGTAGATCTCAAGAAGTGTTTGGTAAATAAGTTGATGTTTCCTATTAGAAGACATAGCTTTTTTAATTATCTCTCACTAAAATCTCAGTGCTGAGATCATAGAAAGCCTTCAATAAAAATGTGCAATGTAATTAATAACATTATAAGCCTAGTTACGAGCTGAGCTTCTCTGAATATTGGAGACACAATACTGTAGCCATTCAACTAATCAGGGGCCAAAAATTATAACTAATTTAAAGACCTTCTTTTGTTTTTCACTTTATAAAGCTGAAGCCCATCCTAATTTATGGACTAAAATAGAATGCTCTGCCTAAAATGTCAAGAACAGATGACACCGAATCAGACACAAGTGACAGAGGAGCTGAGGAAAGCCACTTAATATTCCTTTTCTTCCATCACCAATCACATTTCAAAACAGAAGAGGTTTCTATTCTCCCCCAGACTCCCCTCCGATCCAGGCTGCCACGTAACATTGAGCAGAGTTCCCTGTGCTATACAGTAGGTCCTTGTTGGTTATCCACTNTCCAATTTAAAAAATTGGTGAGAACTGAATGCCAAGGACATGGCATCTACCTTATGATACACACTAGAATTTTCCCTCAAGCACTTGGCAGAGCAGTAGATCTCAAGAAGTGTTTGGTAAATAAGTTGATGTTTCCTATTAGAAGACATAGCTTTTTTTATTATCTCTCACTAAAATCTCAGTGCTGAGATCATAGAAAGCCTTCAATAAAAATGTGCAATGTAATTAATAACATTATAAGCCTAGTTACGAGCTGAGCTTCTCTGAATATTGGAGACACAATACTGTAGCCATTCAACTAATCAGGGGCCAAAAATTATAACTAATTTAAAGACCTTCTTTTGTTTTTCACTTTATAAAGCTGAAGCCCATTCTAATTTATGGACTAAAACAGAATGCTCTGCCTAAAATGTCAAGAACAGATGACACCGAATCAGACACAAGTGGCAGAGGAGCTGAGGAAAGCCACTTAATATTCCTTTTCTTCCATCACCAATCACGTTTCAAAACAGAAGAGGTTTCCATTCTCCCCCAAACTCCCCTCCCATCCAGGCTGCCACGTAACATTGAGCAGAGTTCCCTGTGCTATACAGTAGGTCCTTGTTGGTTATCCACTTTAAATATAGCAGTGTGTACATGTCCATCCCAGTCGGTTAGTCAGTGTGTACATGTCCACCCCAACTCCCTAACTATTCCTTCCTTAGCTATTCACCTGTAACTATCACAACATGGTTTGTTAATTGGATATACCCCAATACAAAAATACCAAGTTTAAAAAATAAATTGAAAAAACAGAAAAGGTTTATCAACATCTCTGACCCAAGTTGATCAGGTGGGTAAGGCATTCTATTCCACAAAGCCTAGTGTTTTCTATATATATATATATATTTTTTTTCTGTCTCGGAGTAATTTAGACTTGACTTCTATCCTTAGCCAAGATGTATGCATATCACACAAAGCCCTACAACAAGATATGTAACCCAGTTAGTCATTGTAAGTGGTGGAAACTTCATTGGCACACATATCAAGGTCGGAGAGTGGGGCATCATATACTAGTGGAGGCAGTTGTCCAATTAAGGCAGCATTCTTGGGTTGTCTACACTTTGTTACCATTCACAATGGTGTCATCACATCCACTATCTTAATATCTGCTGAAAAAGGAAATCAGAGGAAATAGAAGCTTTATTTGATATCTTTCAGGACAGGCGACCGGTCCATTCTTATTCAGGAAAAGCAAGTGACAAATAGCAAATTAGTAACTCTGCTCTTTTAGTCTGTCATGAATTTTCAGACCTAAAAATTTCTGGTCTGGCCACAGGATTATAGAAAATATCGTGATTTGTAAAATGAGAATTCCAACAGATATCTAAAAGTCCCAAAAGGAAAATGGCCGAAATGGAAATGAGGCAAGTTTTGAAGAGACAATGAATGAAAATTCTCCAGAATTGAAAAAAGTTACATGAGTTCTTTGATCAATATGCCAGACTACAGTGCAAAGAGATTACAAAGAAAAAAGAAGAAAATAAAAGAAGAAAAACCACACAGTCACAGCATATTAAAAATGCAAAACATTAAAGGTGAAGAAAATAAGTTTTACATGCATTTCTTTAATAAGAGGACGATTGAACATAGAATGAAGATGAACTTAAGAGGAATATTTAAAGAGATTATAAAGAAAAAAGAAGAAAATAAAAGAAGAAAAAACACACAGTCACAGCATATTAAAAATGCAAAACATTAAAGGTGAAGAAAATAAGTTTTAAATGCATTTCTTTAATAAGAGGATGATTGAACATAGAATGAAGATGAACTTAAGAGGAATATTTTAAAGACAAAAAGGTACCTGATTTTTCAGGCCATCTTCTTGCCAGTGTGAGCTGAACTGTTCCTTCTGTTCCTTGCCCTATTCTCAGATCTTACAGAGTAAAAAAAAAAAAAGCAGGGGTGGGGGGGTGGTGGGAAATGGCTTGTGAATAAAATCACTTCAATCTATAGAATTTCCATAATGGAGACTGAAATAGTATCACTCCTGACACACAGGTGAGGACTAATGGGAACAGGGGTCAGGGAGGAACTAAGCTTAAATGCACGCCCCAAATTCATGCAATTACATCACGTCTGTTCTTGTACAGGAAGATAATATGGCCTCAAGCGCACTGCTTCTTTTTAGAGCCTTATACCTACTAATGCAAAGAATAAGATCCTTAAAAACAGTAATAAACACAGTTGGAAAGGCAAATCTAGGAAAGACACATAGGATTATGGTAATTTAAGAAGACTTGTTTCACTCAGTTTTAACATCCAAAGCTGTACCAGTTTCATAGCTGCCCAGATAAGAAGTAAACTCCCCAGCAATGGATGGAAATGACTCTGCAGTGTTGTACTCCCACGCCTGAAGCTGAAGGGTCTAAGGAACACAGGATTAAAACTGGACATGGTAGTAGCAGTAGTAGCGTTAGCCATTCAGTCTTGTCTGATTCTTTGCCATCCCACGAACTGGAGCCCAGCAGGCTCCTCTGTCCATGGGATTCTCCAGGCCGGAATACTGGAGTGGGTAGCCATTTCCTTCTCCAGGGGATCTTCCCAACCCAGGAATCGAACCCAGGTCTCCTGCATTGCAGGCAGATTCTTTACTGTTTGAGCTATAGGGAAGACCCAAACTGGACATAATTATAAGCAAAGGAAATAATCAGTTCCACAAGAATCAGGGTTGATTGCTGTGTGCCCTGGTCTATTCCCAGTGCCCAGGTGCTCCAGAAATATTTACTGAGTGAGAGAATGAATGCAATCTGAAACACAAAGTAAGATATAACTTTAACATGTGATTTAGGTCACTCCAAAATGCATCATATTTCCTCAAGACAGTATTTAAAATAAGCAGAATCTAACTACTGAATTTTTGTGTAATCATAATTAGAAGAGGACAAGTTTATGAAAATTAAGAGATCATGTTAAGCTGAAGTTCATTAATTTATGACATGCCACTTAAGGGAAAAGACTACTATTTTCAGATGAATAATAAAAACATATTTTTAAGTAGAAATATTTATAATGCACCTTTCAGTTGGTTGTATGTCCTTCCTATTGCATTGAAAATTGACACAGGTAGGCTTTCTTGGTGGACATTGGTTGTTTTATGTAACAGCACCCAGGGACTGCCTATTGTGGGGCATTCTCAGTTTATATAAGTGTTGCTTCCTGGTTCAGAAGCCAAAGTGACTGAAGACACTCTCTTCCTGCCCTTCTGGTAGCTTGGTCGTAGGCTCAGAATCCAAGCTTGACCAACTAAGATTTCAAAAGATGCAAGCAGCTGAGAAACTATTAATGGCAGAAGCCTCCGCCTCAACTGTCTAACAGAGATCAATGTGCAGTCCCAAGGCAGCAACTTGAATGTCCCATGTTGAATGGTCTGGTAGAGACAGTAAGAAAAAACAGCCTTGGTATCTACAAGCGGCAATGCCAGTGGCCACCAACCGGAGTGTTCATGAGTCATGATTAGATATGCTTCCTGCTCTCTAGCCATCCTTCATTTATTTGTCCATATCCACTTTCTGTTCTTGATCCCCTGGCTTTCAGCATGATTATATGGGCAAACTGCAACCAGGTTCATTTTCTTATCAAGTTAGCCCAAGCTGTTTTCTTAGCATAAAACTTACTGATATACCTCACCATTTGTAGCACTCTGCTGCTAAGTCACTTCAGTTGTGTCCGACTCTGTGCGACCCCAGAGACGGCAGCCCACCAGGCTCCCCCGTCCCTGGGATTCTCCAGGCAAGAACACGGGAGTGGGTTGCCATTTCCCTCTCCAACGCATGAAAGTGGAAAGTGAAAGTGAAGTCGCTCAATCGTGTCCAACTCTTTGCAACCCCATAGACTGCAGCCTACTAGGCTCCTCTATCCATGGGATTTTCCAGGCAAGAGTATTGGAGTGGGGTGTCATTGCCTTCTCAGATCCATGTATTATAGTAATTTTAATATTACTGAGAGAAAACACACAAAATGGACACATGGTCTCTTACATATTTACCACCTTAACTTACAGAGAAGAAAATGTTCTGATAATTGTTCAGTGAGTTAATTCATTTGTTAGGCAGTATTTCTGATACGTCTTGGTGCTACATAAACTGTTATCTATACAGACAGCAATGCAGACCATAACAGCTGCAAATGACTCTTCATATTTGACTCAAAATCTGACTATCCTATATCATACACTGTCTTTCAGATAATGCTTTCCTATTATAAAGGCATGTTCCATTTTTAACTAGGTAACTTAGGGAGTTGGTGATGGACAGGGAGGCCTGGAGTGCTGTGATTCATGGGGTCACAAAGAGTCGGACACGACTGAGCAACTGAACTGAACTGAACTGAACTTACCTCTTGGGAGTATGATATTGATGATATTTCTAATATATACATTGATGCTATTTGCCTTAAGTTTTAAGTAATTAAGCAGCTGATTAGTAACATGCTGATCTGATTCATCATTTGAATATCCTTCTGAGTTATACATAAACACAAAAAAACTAACTTGTACATGCTGAAGTAATTTAAAAGTCTCATATCATCATAGAGGTCTGGAAAAGAAAACTGAATACTTTTCCCAAAGATCTGATTTTCTGACTTTGCTGAAGAAGAGAAAAAAATTATATACATAAATGTATATGTTCTATTACATAAACATATTCTAATTCTACAAATACTCTCAATGGTGAGTTTTTGAAAAGAAATAAATTTCTTTTCACTCATTCATTAAGATATCATCATATCAAGAGAAATTTAAACTTTAACAATGAAAAAATAAACAAAACTCAGTCTTAATTGGAAGGAAGATGTAATCAAATAAATGTTTATTTTCCAAAGGACCCAAATTAAAAATATTGACCCTGATTCCTGTTGGCAAAACCATAGGATTTTTGTCATACAGAAGACTTCTTGTTCCACAAACTGTGACGTCTAATAGTTCCTTTCTGAGAAGAGGTAACATGGGAAGGTGCTACCTGTCAAGTCTTCTATAAGCCTGGATAATGTAAGATGATGACTTTACTTCTGCTGTTTCTTTGGAAAAAAAAATTCCTTAATATAACTAGATTCTCAGTATATCTTTATGAATTAGAAATTTCAGGTGCTAACAGAGAAGAGAATGTCTTTTCCTTAATCAAGGAAGAATTCATTGTTTACTGGCTTCAGTGCTCTATCTAAAGTATGTAGACTCTCTCTCTCCTTTGACTTCTCCCTAATCACCCTTCATCAGTTATTAAACTTCTGCACAATTCCTACCATGCAAAAGCCTTTATCCGCTTACTTGGAGCTATTTTATATTACTTGCGTGTAAAGATTTGACAGTACAATTAAAAAAATAATTGGCACACAGAAACGACTGGTTAAGACCTGTTTGGGGAGTGGGGTACTGTAACACACCAAGATGTCGTAAATGGCTATATGAATGTTCTCAAGATTGATAATATCCAATAAATCTTACTATCTGGATAAAGTGAAAGTGTTAGTCTTTCAGTCGTGTCTGTTTGCAGCCCAGGGACTGTAGCCTGCCAGCCTCCTATGGTCATGGAATTCTCCAGATAAGAATATTGGAGTGGAAATTCCCTTCTCCAGGGGGTTTTCCTGACCCAGGGGTCGAACCCAGGTCCCCTGCATTGCAGACAGATTCTTCACCATCTGAGCCACCAGAGAAGCCAAATTGCTTCTTAAAAGTTAGGAACTGTAAACTGGGTGGGAAATTGATAAAACTTTTTAATTCATAGGATAAATATATTTAATAAGTAGAATATCAACATTTGAAATTATGAAGACTATAACCACATAAACCATGTCATGAAAAGATGTCACTAAAGTGAAGTGAAGTTGCTCAGTCTTATCCGACTCTTTGCGACCCCATGGACTGCAGCCCACCAGGCTCCTCCATCCATGGGATTCTCCAGGCAAGAATACGGGAGTGGGGTGCCATTACCTTCTCCAGGGGATCTTCCCGACCCAGGAGTTGAACCCAGGTCTCCCACATTGCAGGCAGACGCTTTAACCTCTGAGCCACCAGAGGAGAATAATTAAAGCCACAGTAAATATTTATTCTAAAAGAATTAAACTTTGAATTATTATTTCTGACATCTGCCTCCTCCTATTACAATAAACAGTAAAAAGTGCACTTAAAAAAAAAAAAGCCAATGGTTGTGAAAGAAATTTCAGGGTCAATGGGATCCAAACCACTAGAATCTAATTTAAGTTAGATCATCACATGATTTGAATTGCCAGAATCCAGAGGTAGGTAGGTGGTGGCAAAATTGAAACTAGATCTGGTTACCTTTTAATCAAGTGCTTGGACCCATATCACCACCTAGACTCCCCCTCAACCATGTGGTTTTTCAGCCACTTTTGTCTTATGGATGTTACTCAAAAGAAATACAGCAAACAGCAGGTTTATCTGTTGATTTAAAAACAAAAATATACACACTAGGCAAGACAGGCTTTATGATGCTTGATGAACCACAGGAAATTCTCAGGGGCTCAAAAGGCCAAAATCCATCTCTCGCCCTTGCCACATGCCTGTTACAGGTTGTCTAGGGAGCTCTGCTCTATGTTATCCTCTGTGCTTAAGCTGAGGGAGGCCCCATCTCTGAGTCTCATAATCACTGAGGGAAGAAAACCGGGATGTGCAAACACTTCTTTATTCTGGGTCCAGCAGTGACACGTGACATTCTGTTCACATGTCCCTGCCAAAGCCCGTCTCGTGGCCGCCCAAATATCAGAAGGTGGAAAGGGAAATCTTACTATGTGCCTAGAAAAAAGAACAATATTTGGTGAGCAGCAGTGATGATTACATTATACACACACACACACACACATATATATGTGCTGTGCGTAGCCACTCAGTCGTATCCAGCTCTTTCCAACCCCATGGACCATATGCCAGGCTCCTCTGTACACGGGGATTTTCCAGGCAAGAATACTGGAGTGGACTGCCAAGCCCTCCTGCAGGGGATCTTCCCAACCAGGGATCAAACCCAGGTCTCCCACATTGTAGGCAGATTCTTTACCACCTGAGCCACCAGGGAAGCCTATATATATATGTGTGTGTGTGTGTGTGTATATGTATATATATACATACATATAGTGGTGGTTTAGTTGCTAAGTCATGTTCTGACTCTTGCAACTCCATGGATTTTCCAGGCAACAATACTGGAGTGGGTTGCCATTTCCTTTTCAATATATATATATACATATATATACATATTCCTCTGAGCTTTGCAGGGAAAATATTCACTTTATTATACATTATGCATACTGAATAATTCCTATATCTGTAAAAATGCTACTAGAAGACAGACAGCTAATGAAATTTGATACCTGATTATACCTACTTGCTTCATGAAATATTATTAAATAGATTTTTTTTAGTGGATAACATATAAGATGTAACAACTAGAATTTAAAACCAGTTTTTAAAAACCCATATGGTTTGAAGATTCAATTTCTTTAGAAACATACTTGTTTATTTACTAGACAAACACTTTGCCCATAAATGCTGTTTCCCCTCACTTCAGTTTTACCCAATTTAATAATGAAGTAGGGAAGACAATTTATGCCATAGGTATTTTTTCCTGTTTTAATGGACGTGAGTTTGAGCAAGCTCCAGGAGATGGCAAGGAAGGGAACCTGGTGTGCTGCAGTCCACGGGGTCACAAAGAGTCAAACTTGACTGAGTGAGTGAACAACAATTGAAAACTCACCATGATTTCAGGGAAGTACCGAGAGGAAAAATGAAATAGCGTTGGTGTAAAGAAGATCTGGAGAAGGCAATGGCACCCCACTCCAGTACTCTTGCCTGGAAAATCCCATGGATGGAGGAGCCTGGAAGGCTGCAGTCCATGGAGTCGCTGAGGGTTGGACACGACTGAGCGACTTCACTTTCACTTTTCACTTTCATTCGTTGGAGAAGGAAATGGCAACCCACTCCAGTGTTCTTGCCTGGAGAATCCCAGGGACGGGGGAGCCTGGTGGGCTGCCGTCTATGGGGTC
>SJYX01009025.1:223084-263866 GCA_006410675.1 Oreotragus oreotragus
AAAAGTGAAAGTGAAGTCGCTCAGTCATGTCTGACTCTTAGCGACCCCATGGACTGTAGCTTACTATCAAAAAGGAGAAAAAATAATTTTGAATACAGTTGTTTAGGAATGTGCAATTTTAGAATGGGTCATCAATTCTAAAACACTCAAAGAAAAACAAGTGGATGTTTTCTTTCTACAATTTAAGTAAATGGTTAGTCATTCTGTATGAAATCATTAGCAAAATAAATATTCTGACAGTGTATTCCCTGTAGTCTCAATAACATTCAAATTCAGTTACATGATCTCAGAGGGTGGTAGATAAAGTTGCTAAATTACCTAGGAGGAGCTGAACAAATATCTTGCTTATAAAAGTTTTCACCTTGATGCCCCTTGAAGTGTTCCTGTATTTTTCATGTCTTTTTACCTTTACTGAAAAATTGCTCTGAGCTAAAGAGGCCAGCCAAATAAAACAGACCATTCAAATAAAATTGACTTTAAAAGATTCAGTAACAAAGCTCTACCACTAAACTCCTTCTATAAGTTTGATCACGTATCCCTGTCCATTTCAGACAATAGTGTCCTGACTCAACCTACATAAAATTCAAACTTCTGAGAAAAATCACATATTAAAGACAAGACACACCCCAACTAAAGCAAATTTTAAGTCACTATCAAGCGNGTTTGATCACGTATCCCTGTCCATTTCAGACAATAGTGTCCTGACTCAACCTACATAAAATTCAAACTTCTGAGAAAAATCACATATTAAAGACAAGACACACCCCAACTAAAGCAAATTTTAAGTCACTATCAAGCGGAATTATTCCATCACCTTTGAGCTGAAAATCCTATGAAAATGGACATTTTTTTTTTTTTGGCTTGTCTATGCACTCTTTTGGGCTTTTTAATTTTTTAATTTATGAAAATATAATAACACATTTCAAGGAGACTTGGAAAAGACAGAATGAAGTTACATACAGTTCCACTGTATATTACAATTAGTTCTTAAGTGGATACATGTAGATTTTCAGTTGGAATTTCAATATCAAACTCTCAGGTTAATAGAATGAGTAGACAGAAAAGTAGGACATAGCAGACTTGAAAACACCATGAACCAAGTCAACATAATTAGGATTTATAGACTTTTCACACAACAGCAGGATATAACCTCTATTCAAGTTCCCATAGACTATAAACTAGGAGACCCTGAAACATATCCAGGTGCAAAAATTTGACGATCTAAAGGTATCGAAATCATACAGAGTCTGTTCTCTTATTACTGTGGAATAATGTTAGAGATAACTATCAAAATATATTTGAAAAAAACCCACATAGTTTCAAATGCAGTGTGACATTTCCCAAGAGAGACCTTTAACTTAGCCATTGAAAGCTTCAGTAAAGACAGAAGACTGGAAAAGCAGAGGGTAATTGCAGAGAAGAAAGCATTTAATTGAGAAATTAAAATCAAAATGAAAAATTAATATCAGAGATACTATAAAAATCCCATGTATTTGGAAATTAAATGTCCACTTTAAACGACGGGTGTATCCAAGAAGGCATAACAAGGGAATAGTAAATATTTGTAATAGAATAAAAATGAAAAGAAATTTCCCAGAATTTGTTGCATGCAGCTGAAGTTACTCAATGCAATTAAATACAATGTGGAGTCTAAAATAAGATATGAAAAGAAATAATGGACATTAGCATAAAATTCTGTGAAATTTGAACAAAATCTTTGGTACTTTAGTTAATAATACTCTTGCTGTTGTTGTTCAGTTGCTCAGTCATGTCTGACTCTTTGCAACCCCATGGACTACAGCACGCCACGCTTCCCTGTCGATCACCATCTCCCAGAGCTTGTTCGAACTCACGTCCATCAAGTCAGTGATGCCATCCAACCGTCTTGTTCTTTGTTGTCCCCTTCTCCTGCCCTCAGTCTTTCCCAGCATCAGAGTCTTCTTAATGAGTCACCTCCTCGCATCAGGTGGCCAAAGTACTGGAGTTTCAAATTCAGCATTAGTCCTTCCAGTGAATATTCAGGACTGATTTCCTTTAGGATGGACTGGTTGGATCTCCTTGCAGGTCCGAGGGACTCTCAAGACTCTTCTCCAACACCACAGTTCAAAAGCATCAGTTCTTTGGTGCTCAGCCTTCTTTATAGTCCAACTCTCACATCCATACAGAACTACTGGAAAAACCATAGCTTTGACTAGATGGACTTTTGTTGGCAAAGTAATGTCTCTGCTTTTTAATATGTATCTAGGTTTGTCATAGCTTTTCTTCCAAGGAGCAAGCATATTTTATTTTCATGGCTGCAGACACCATCTGAAGTGATTTTGGAGCCCAATAAAATAAAATCTGTCACTGTTTCCACTGTTTCCTCATCTATTTGCCATGAAATGATGGGACCAGATGCCATGATCTTCGTTTTTTGAATGTTGAGTTTTAAGCCAGATTTTTCACTCTCCTCTTTCACTTTCATCAAGAGGTTCTTAAGTTCCTCTTCACTTTCTGCCATAATAGTGGTATCAGCTGCATATCTGAGATGATTGATGTTTCTTCTGGCAATCTTGATTCCAGCTTGTGCTTCATCCAGCCCAGTATTTCACATAATGTACTCTGCATATAAGTTAAATAAACAGGATAACAATACACAGCCTTCACGTACTTCTTTCCAAATTTTGAACCAATCCATTGTTCCACGTCCGGTTCTAACTATTGCTTCTTGACCTGCATACAGATTTCTCAGGAGGTAGGTGAGATGGTATGGGATTCCCATCTCTTGAAGAATTTTCCACAGTTTGTTGTGACCCACACAGTCAAACCCTTTAGCATAACCAACAGAGCAGAAGCAGATGTTCTTCTGGAATTCTCTTGCTTTTTCTGTGTACCAGTGGATGTTGGTAATTTGGTCTCTGGGTCCTCTGCCGTTTCTGAATCCAGCTTGAACATCTGGAAATTCTTGGTCCACCTTCTGTTGAAGCCTGGCTTGGAGAATTTTGAGCATTACTTTGCTAGTGTGTGAAATGAGTGCAATTGTTTAGTAGTTGGAACATTTTTGAGCATTGCCCTTCTTTGGGATTAGAATGAAAACCGACCTTTTCCAGTCCTGTGGCCACTGCTGAGTTTTCCAAATTTGCTGGCATATTGAGTGCAGCACTTTCACAGAATCATCTTTCAGGATTTGAAATAGCTCTACTGGAATTCCATCACCTCCACTAGCTTGATTCATAATGATGCTTCCTAAGGCCCACTTGACTTTGCATTCCAGGATGTCCGGCTCTAAGTGGGTGGTCACACCATAGAGGTTACCTGGGTCATTAAGATTTTTTTTTTTTTGCATAATTCTTCTGTGTATTCTTGCTACCTCTTATTAATATCTTCTGATTCTGTTAGGTCCATACTATTTCTGTCCTTTTTTAAGCCCATCTTTGCATAAAATGTTCCCTTGGTATCACTAATTTTATTGAAGAGATATCGATTGTTTTTCTTTGTTTTTTTGCATTATTCACTTGGAAGGCTTTCTTATCTCTCCTTGTTATTCTTTGAACTCTGCATTCTGACTGTCAGATCTAATTCCTTGAATCTATTTGTCACTTCTACTCTATAATTGTAAGGGATTTGATTTAGGTCATATCTGAATAGTCTAGTGGTTTTCCCTATTTTCTTCAATTTAAGCCTGAATTTTGCAATATCCTTATCATGATCTGAGCCACAGTCAGCTCCTGGTCTTGTTTTTGCTGACTGTATGGAGCTTCTCCATCTTCAGCTGCAAAGAATGTAAACAATCTGATTTCTGTATTTACCACCTGGTAATGTCCATGTGTAGAATCATCTCTTGTATTGTTGGAAGAGGGTGTTTGTTATGACCAGTGTGTTGTCTTGGCAAAACTCTGCTAGCCTTTGCCATGCTTCATTTTGTACTCCAAGAGCAAACTTGCCTGTAACTACAGGCATCTCTTGACTGTAATAATACTATATCACTTGCTAGTTTTGTTTTCTTTTTAACAACATAGCATTTCTTTATATTCTCAGAATTGGATTAGAAGTTTCAAGCCTCATTCAAAAAAGTTTTCTTTAAAGATCATTAAGATAATAAACTTTCTAGACTTTTAGTAGTAAAACTAGATGCCAAAATACATGGAACTCTATCAGTTCTGAGTGAATATAAATTAGAAACCTAGCTTTCAAACTAAGTCAAATAAGTGGAATCAAAATGTTAAATTTTTTAGCTAAGCAAACATTCATGTTTTCTAACTTATACATAATATTTATATATATATGCATACAAAAGTTTTTCTATTAAACTTGAGAAAGAACACCGGGGGAAAAAAGAGAAATTGGAAAACAAACTAAATGAAATGGGAGCCAGTGGACAAGTCTTAATTCCATGTTATGAAGTAAAAGAAGATCTGCGGAAGACCAGCCAAATGATCATGCCAGTATAAAACATGAAATGCACTAAAGCACTATCAGTTCAGTTCAGTTCAGTCGCTCAGTCGTGTCTGACTCTTTGCGACCCCATGAACTGCAGCACGTCAGGCCTCCCTGTCCATCACTCACAGAGTTCACTCAGACTCATGTCCTTTGAGTCAGTGATGCTATCCAGCCATCTCACCCTCAGTCGTCCCCTTCTTCTCCTGCTCCCAATCCCTCCCAGCATCAGAGTCTTTTCCAATGAGTCAACTCTTCACATGAGGTGGCCAAAGTACTGGAGTTTCAGCTTTAGCATCTGTCCTTCCAGTAAACACCCAGGACTGATCTCCTTTAGAATGGACTGGTTGGATCTCCTTGCAGTCCAAGGGGCTCTCAAGAGTCTTCTCCAACACCACAGTCAAAAGCATCAATTCTTCGGCGCTCAGCTTTCTTCGCAGTTCAACTCTCACATCCATACATGACCATTGGAAAAACCATAGCCTTGACTAGACAGACCTTTGTTGGCAAAGTAATGTCTCTGCTTTTTAATATGATGTCTAGGTTGGTCATAACTTTGCTTCCAAGGAGTAAGCATCTTTTAATTTCATGGCTGCAATCACCATCTGCAGTGATTTTGGAGACCAAAAAAATAAAGTCTATAATAATAAGCTAATTCCCATTTTTAAAGTATAACAAAAATATTTTCTTTTATAGGTATCTGGAAAGAGATCCTGCCTGCATTCATTTCCCCTACTAGATAGAGCTGATAGTCTCAGAGTAGTCTTAAGTTATCATTACACAGACTTCCCTGGTGGTCTAGTGGTTAAGAATCTTCCTGCTAATGTAGAGGACTCAGGTTTGATCCCTGATCTGGGAAAGTCCTGTCTGTCACAGGGCAATAAGGGCCCATGTGCTGCAACTACTGAGCCCACACCCTAGAACTCATGCTCGCTTTTCTCAACAAGAGAGAAGCCACCTCCGTGAGAAGCCTGCACACCACAGCTGGAGAGTAGCCCTGCTTGCCACAGCTAGAGAAAGCCCATGCGTGCACAGCAACAGAGACCCAGAACAGCCAGAAGCGAATAAATACATAAATTCTAAAATGGTCATTACACCACTTACTGTGAATATATCATGTCTACCTCATATATATATATACATATATATACTATATACAGATACCTTTCACATGTACCATTTAGTCAAGCCCTCAGAATAATCTTGTCATATATCTTTGCTCCACTTTTGAAAGTAAAAACTTAACATCCGTCCGTCACAGTGTGAACAATGATTCTGGATATGAGAGAAATGGGAAAGATCAAGGGTTAAAGAATGACTCAGGTTTCCCATTCCATCAGCCTTCCACTAATTCCCCGATTATCTGCTCAGTTTTTCTGCAGCTCTCCTTTAATTCCATTTACTTCAACTTGAAACAAAATTTTCAAATTACTTAGAAATGAATGTATAGGTGTTTTCACACTGGACCCTTCAGGCTCCAACTAATGATCACAACAGAAGGCTGGCTCTGCAAATTTCATCAGTTCCTTGTCACTTGTCCAGAAGCCTAAAAGGAAACAGGCTTCCTTTCAGGCCCATCTACCACAGCCACACAGCTACGTAATAACATGTCAAAATAATGGCTCAGAGACACTGTGAAATTCTACAGTGTCATCCAAAACTTTCAAGGAAGATGTAAGTTAAAAAAAAAAGACAAAACAACAAGTGTACTTTGTGGACACTCAATACTTTGAAAATTGAAAGCAGTATATGGAGTTATAGTTGAGCATGATATTGAAAGATGGTATCATGATATTCTTCAACTATTCAACAGACGGAAGCATTTTCCACATATGCTCATTATATCAGGGATCATTTCGGCTTTCAGAAATGGTAAGTGTCTACTTGTAACTAGAACATAAAGGACAACTCAATGACAGTCTCAGTTACTATATAAAAACAATGCTAATGGGCAGGAACTTTTTCCCATCAAAGGCCAAAGCTTTGCTGTTCAAGTTTTCAGATATTGTCTAACATGTAGTATAAAGGTTTTTGCATTATCTTTTTAAAATAAAAAATGTTATTATTATTTTTTTAAACCAAAGCCTGTACAAAACTGTAACCCATCAGGCTCCTCTTCCTATGGAATTCTCTGGACAAGAACATTGGAGTGGGTTGTCATTCCCTTCTCCAAAGGATCTTCCCAACCCAGAGATCAAACCTGCATCTCTGGCATTGCAGACAGATTCTTTACAGTCTGAGTCACCAGGAAAGCCCATAACCAACCCACAGACACAAGGAATATCCTGACCAAAAATAAAAATATGTCTTTTTCTGAACATACATACACGTTGTAGAAATTGGAAAAGTACGAAGGAGAAAATAATCTTGATTTTTCACCATCCAAAGATGACTGCTTTTAATACTCTGATAAATTTCGTTTCAGGTTTTAAACCTTTTTCATCAGAAAACATTTTAGAAGAAAAGGCGAGTGTTGAAAAATTTTCAAGTTAAATAGGAACATTCAGTTTTACCTCCATGTAGGGATTATATTTTAGTGCAGCAGGAAGTGGTATTCCACCCATCTGAAAACTCTTCTTAGCCAGACCATCAAAGATTGGAGCCAGAGGAATAAGAAGAGGTGGGGTGGAAGGAGCACACAGGCTAAATCAATCTGCCTGGACCTGAATCAACTTTCCATCAATTACCAGCTAAGTGACTTTAAGGAAGTCACTTAATCTTTCTGGCTCTCTCTTTCCCCATCTGTAATGTAACACACACCTCACACGTTGTTATTAGGATTAAATAAAAAAGTTTGTGTCAAAAGGCCTGGCACATAATAGGCTTTCTATAAAAGTTAATTGAATCACATCTGTGTCTCTTTTGCTGTCTTGCATACAGGGTCCTCATTACCATCTTTCTAAATTCCATATGTATGTGTTAGTATAGTGTATTGGTGTTTTTCTTTCTGGCTTACTTCACTCTGTATAATCGGTTCCAGTTTCATCCATCTGGCGGATTCGTGTCAATGTATGCCAAAATCAATACAGTACTGTAAAGTAAAATAAAGTAAAAAAAAAAAAAGCTTTTCTGCATCCATTGGAAAAAAAAAAGTTAACTGAATCAGAAAACAACCTTGGGTCAGCATGTTCTGCCTTTAAGCCAACAGAAGTGATAGCATTTTGCATGTATTGGTTTTGTTGCATGGCTACTTAGGCACTGTCATGGACATCATAACACAGGAGAAACAAAATTTGTCTCTGACAGCTCACGTTCTAGAGCTAATACTTCACACTCAATCACTTCTGGACAGGATGATACACTACTGTCTACAGTAGAATTATGGGCAAAGACTCGATATAGAGAGTGTTGTTCTCTGGACAGAAAGAAATATAATCATAGCCTATACCTCAAATAGAGCTCTATTTTAAGAAAAGCAAAGCCTCTTAGGAATTTTCTCAAGACTGATTTTTTATTTTTTAATTCCAATTGGACTTAAAAAAATAATCTGCAGCAGCTGCTGCTGCTGCTTCTAAGTCGCTTCAGTTGTGTCCGACTCTGTGCAAACCCATAGACGGCAGCCCACCAGGCTCCCCCGTCCCTGGGATTCTCCAGGCAAGAACACTGGAATGGGTTGCCATTTCTGTCTCTAATGCATGAAAGTGAAAAGTGAAAGTGAAGTCGCTCAGTCGCGGCCGACTCTTAGAGACCCCATGGACTGTAGCCTACCAGGCTCCTCCGTCCATGGGATTTCCCAGGCAGCTGCTAAAAAGAGCTAAAAAAAAATCTTAAAAATTTTTATTTAATAAAGTTTTAATCTGCCCCTTTAAAAGTCAACTTACTTCATAAAAAGTATATAATTAAAAAGCTTTCTTACTTAAATATCATTTGCAACCAGCCCATATCTTTAATAAAATTTCCTATTTGTTGCTTTAACCTAAAATAGGGTAACTCGATAATTTATTATCCAGAATGAGATACTTGGGAGTGAAAGTACACTTCATTAATAATTATGCTGGGACCATGAAGCATAGTTAGGGATGGCTTTGAGAAAACCTGGACAGAAGGTCACTCTAACTTTCCAGAAGGATTGACTAGCCTGATCACTGGTATCTGAGAGTCCTGCAAAAGTGAGACAGCTGTTTAGATTTAGCAGAAGCATTTGGTAATTTTTTTCTCCCCATGATATGGACTGTTTGCATGTCATTTAAACTTGAGAATTAACTGTTATTTTAAGAAAAACTCTGTATACTTAAATTGCCCCCAAATTTCACAGAAAGAATAGATTTCCTGCATTGATGTCCTGGACTTTGATCTAGTGTTTGCTAATGTATTAGAGATAGTACGTTAATTTTGTGATTATTAGATTTAAACCTAATTGTATGGCCCCTCCCTCCCCCTCCCCTATGAAGAGACACATTTTCTACAGGTCTGAGGATACATGGTTAAAAGACAAATCTGGGCTTTTAGATAAACCTTGAAGGGAAACAGAACTACCTCTGTATATATTAGATTTTATAGATATTTCTGTTTAAATATTACTCACAGAATATACAGTGTGTATGTGAGTCTGTACAAATATAATAAATATAAATAAAATTAGATTTATCATTTAGGTACACTGGGAATTTTGCTAATATTGTGAATGGTCTTTCTGTCAAGTAATTTTCTAAATAACATAATAACACAAATGTCTATAGCAATTATTATAACTAATTCACAGTTATTCAAAATGTTTTGATAATGGCATCTTGCCTTTTTTAGGGCTTAGACAAGGTCTATTTATTTTATGTTTGTCCTTTTCAAGCTTTCTATGTTCACTTTGAAAATTCATCATAAAATACATTATTGAAGACACTAAAAGGTTTAGAGAAAAGAATGAATGATTGGATTTTGACAGCGATTAGCATTGTTTTTGTTGAAAGTCAGATACTATATAATATTTAACACATTTATCCCCAACTACATTTGTAAATTTATTTTTCTCTTATTTTTTGTATGACATTTATTTTATAACCCAAGTAGTATTTTTGAACTATTTTCTACATGCTGAGCATGATTATCACTGTGACAATGAATAAGACATGTGTCCTGTTCCAAGGCAAGCACTATCCCCTTCTCATTTTCATTACTTAGAGAAAGGTGACAGGGTAAAGATTATATTTTGGAAGGTAGGTGTCCAGGGTTCAGGGGAAAATGTGCAAAATATGCAAATTCTAAAATGATTTTGAAGTCTAGCTATTTAAAAGGTCAAGAAAAGTGTTTTCTTCTCAAGAGCTGATAGAGATGGAGGAAAATCTGCCAACCAAGGAGGCTCAATTTGGTCATGCATTCATTAACTTCTCCACACACAGCCATTCCACACAGACAAGAGAAGGTATTAAATTTACGAAATGTTCTGGGCGATGTCAGGATGAATGTATTTCCCAAAGGGGAAACTCCATTATCCACTAATACTCAATTATTTCTCTTTATCCCTCTATTAAAAGAAGGTTTTGATAAACAGTCTTTGAAAAATCCACTTATTTACCTTTTTCATGAATGTTAGATTGTGCAAAATTTCATTTTGGAGTGAAAGATCTTTACTACAAAGGTGCTTATAAAACATCAATTTCATGTAACAGATCAATTATGAATTTAGATATTTCATTTATAAAGAACCACTGACTGAGAATGGTTAGTAATTCATACTCTTCCCATGAAGACAAAAAAATCTTGCAGAAATTCATCAAATTAGTAAATATTTGGTTAATTATTATCTAAAGTTGATTTAAATAATATCTATTAAATATCTGCTGCTGCTGCTGCTAAGTCACTTCAGTCGTGTCCGACTCTGTGCAACCCCAGAGACGGCAGCCCACCAGCCTTCTCCATCCCTGGGATTCTCCAGGCAAGAACACAAGAGTGGGTTGCCATTGCCCTCTCCAATGCATGAAAGTGAAAAGTGAAAGTGAAGTCGCATCTGACTCTTAGCGACCCCATGGACTGCAGCCCACCAGGCTCCTCCATCCATGGGCTTTTCCAGGCAAGAGTACTGGAGTAGGGTGCCATCGCTTTCTCCAGAAACTGACTAGGGCATCATAAGCCAAGTAGGAATAGAACAAATGGTCATTTCTACTATTTTAGAGAGTCAAGGATAGAAACAATATGAAAAATAAGCATATAAATAATTTAAATGACCACAGAAATAAAATAGGAAGATACATTGTGTGAAATTTCAGTAAGTATTATGAACTGGAGAAAGTAGGAAAATATCCATATGAAGTTAGCATATCCTCAGGTAACTACCTTAAGTGTTATGACTTGGGTTCCTTCAGCTTTTCAGATAAAAGCAGGTCATAAATGAGTCTTTGCATCCAAGCAAAAAAGTCTACCATCTGTAACTCCTTCCTTGTCACTCATATCCACCAACACTATAATAGACAAGTTGATAAGCTTACTTGTTATATTGATGGTTAGAGAGTGACTATCAGCTTATAATAATTTACCTTGCTTCATTAGGGAAGCAAGGACTTTCTCCAGCAAAGTCAGATCCTTCCTTCCTAAAGCTGTTCAGTGTGGGAGTTCCTTGTGTTACTGAATAATGGCATACTTCTCCTTTCTCAAGGAGTTGAAAAATGGACTCGAAAGTCGGATAGTGATTAAACTATCTACTGAAATTTCATTAAACTTATGCTGTGCTCAGTTGTGTCTATCCTTTGTGACCCTCGGACTTAGCCTCCAGGTTCCTCTGTCTATAACATTTTTCAGGCAAGGATATTGGAGTAGGTGGCCATTCCCCTCTCCAGGGAATCTTCATGACCCAGAGTTGGAACTTATGACTCCTGTAGCTCTTGCACTGCAGGCAGATTCTTTACCTGCTCAGCCGCTGGGAAGCCCTTCATTAAAACTAGATGAGAGCATTCTCTTGGGCCCAAGAATGAACATATGCCTCTAATTCTTCCTTCTCTGCAGTCCCAGCTATTCACCCAGTCATGGCGCCAAGTATCTGTAGGCTTCTTCTCATCAGGACAAGCCTTCCCTGCTGGGCATTTCATTCGGAGGAAACTGAGACATGTGAACTCCTAATGGGAGCCAAGAGAAGATCAGAAGGAAAGATGACAGAAAGACAAGTGAAACATGAGCCCCATATTTCACACCTTAATTTTGCTTGACATAAACCAGTATAGTTCTTGGGCTTTTGCTAACACACCAACTAGATAAATAAATTGTCCTCTGTAAGGAAAGGAGCTGGTCCTGTCTTACCCTTCACAGAGAGCTGAAGTTACTGGAGAACAGGTCGGGAAGAATGAGAAGGAATTATGGTCAACCTTACAGAAGGTGAGAAAAAAGAACGATTTTGGGGTTTTCCAGGTAGCACTAGTGGTAAAAAAAAAAAAAAAAAAACACCAAAAAAACCCACCTGCTTGTGCAGGAGACATGAGAAACACGGATTTGATCCCTGGGTCAGGAAGATCCCCTGGAGAAGGAAATGGCAACCCGCTCCAGTATTCTTGCCTGGAGAATCCCATGGACGGAGGAGCCTGGTGGGCTGCAGTCCATGGGGTCGCAGAGTTGGGTACAACTAAAGCAACATAACAGTGTGCAAACTAAAGGCAATACGAGACAAAAACTTCTTCAACTACCTTTGTCTAGGTTATATTGCTTTCTCTAGCTACACATACACACACACACACACACAAACACACACACACAGGCCCACTCATCCTGTTACAGTCATATTTTACTTTCCTGTTACTTAAATGCTTCACATGTCTGTCATCTTTCTCCAGTTACAGATTATACATTCCAAGAAGAAGACAGTATAGTGCAGCAAAAGCATATGGGCTTTAGGTTCCCAGATATTTGAGTATGAATTCCAGTTCTGCAGTTTACCAGGTATAGGACCTGGAAGCTCAGTGGTAAAGAAACCGCCTGCAATGCAGGAGATGCAAAAGATGTGGGTTCGATCCCTGGGTCAGGAAGATCCCTTAGAGAAGGAAATGGCAACCCACTCCCACATCCCTGCCTGGAAAATTCCACAGACAGGGAAGCCTGGCGGGCTATAGTCCAGAGGGTCACAAATAGTCCGACACAACTGAGCGAGTGGCTGAGCACTGAGCTGAGCACGTGACTTTGGCTAAGTTATTAACTCTTTTGAGGCTCGTCTCTTAATCTATAAAATCTATCTATCTATATAAAGGTATAACTCCTAGGACGGGGCATACAAATAATAATTCACATAAAATATCTGTTAAGTGTGCATTAGACACACTGACATTTGCATTTTTGCCCCATGAAAGGCATTTGTTATCTCTTGAACTCTGTATGTAGCATGGTTTTCTGCACTTTGTCAGGGATGTAAAATGACAATGAATATTAAGTTCCAGCTGACCTGTCTTAAGAGCCACTACTGAACAGTTACTAGTTTTATATGGATCGTTTTGGCATAGCTGTATATTTTTAGTGTTTGAATACTCCAGTCTTGGGAATTAGGAATAATCTGCTTTACAAATTAGATGTATTTCATAAAATTATGCAAGCACATAATTTGCAGTTAATTGTTCTTAAGAATAATGGAAGGCTTATGACAAAGAGTACAATGTTTCAGTGATGAAAGATGACTAATATCAAGCGATCTATCATGGTGATGATAGTTAGCAATATTGTAATGAATACTTGAAATTTGCTAAGAGGGTGGATCCGAAGTGTTCTCACTACCACAAAAAAAGAAAAAAGGATGTTTATCAAAACATCAGGCTGTACACTTTCAAGATGTACCATTTTAATTTGTCAATTATACTTCAGTAAAGTAAAAAAAATTATATTTGGTCAATCATGTTTACCAGTATTTGTAGATTTGATATGTAACTCACCAAGAGTTATGGTACATTTGACGTGGAGGTGGCCAAAGTAATACGGAGGAAATGGTTCAACACTAAATCGAAATACAAGAATTAAATGTGTTCATTATTACGTTAGGGCTTCCCTTATAGCTCAGTTGGAAAGAATCCACCTGCAATGCAGGGGACCCCAGTTTGATTCCTGGGTCAGGAAGATCCGCTGCAGAAGGGATGGGCTACCCACTCCAGTACTCTTGGGCTTCCCTTATGGTTCAGCTGGTAAAGAATCCACCTGCAATGCAGGAGACTTGGGTTCATTTCCTGGGTTGGGAAGATCCCCTGGAGAAGGGAAAGGCTACCCAATCCAGTATTCTTGCCTGGAGAATTCCACGGACTGTATAACCCATGGCGTCACAAAGAGTCAGACACGACTGAGTGACTTTCACTTACTTATGATTATATTAAGGAAATAGATCAAATAGGATATTATTTTAACGTTCCACACAACGCAAACAATTCTCTGTTAATATATTCTGGTCAGTGTGTGTCAATTGAGTTTCTGCCATAAGTAAATTTTGCTGTGTCCTTCACAGGCAAAGAAACTCTTAATGGAAATGCATACTATTACTTTGGTTTTTCAAATACTCATGGAATATTGTGATTATTTTGCAAAGATGTCACAGATAGAACTGGATTCTGTTCTTTCTGCTGGTTTCTGTGGAATGGAAAATACTAAATTAAAATACTAAACTCTTAATCCTCTATGAATAACACAGCATCTTTTCCTGTAATGAAAGAGAATTTATTAGAAACTGTTAAAGGTTTGTCGACAAATGGAAATTTTGAGTTATTAATTGATCTTATACTGCAACGTTCAAGTCTGCTTTGAAAAATGGATATAAAATTTAGTTTTTAGCTTCTTAACAGTTATAAAGCAAAAATCTATCATTTATATATCCTAAGTATTTCCTTCTAGCTTCATTAATTCTTAGATCTTCTTGTGTGAAAATTGAGCCCAGTAATACGTCATGCAGGAATTTGACAGCTAAAGTTGATAGACTTAGGCTAAATATTTTTCAATAGTGAGGTAGTTAAATACAATATGGTATACACTTATAATGGAATGCTATTTAGTTATTGACATTATAAAGTAGTTATATGCACATAGATAACTTTTTAAAGTTCTACTTAAATATTATTCAAATTGAGTAAAATACTTCACGTATGAATTAAAATTTACATTTACAACAATATTAATGAAACCTCATGTCATCTCTGGTTCATACTCTTTCACTGTTTTAGAATTTAAACACACAAAAAACCCTCCAAATTGTCATACAGAGTAACAGAATGGAATTAATTCAAGCTGTATTTCGTCATCTTTATGATGTAATCTGGGGCTTTTCTGATGGCTCTCAGATGATAAAGAATCTGCCTGCAATGCAGGAGACATGGGCTTGATACCTGAGTCAGGAAGATCCTCTGAAGAAGGAATGGCTGCTGCTGCTGCTGCTAAGTCACTTCAGTCGTGTCCGACTCTGTGTGACCCCATAGACGGCAGCCCACCAGGCTCCCCCATCCCTGGGATTCTCCAGGCAAGAATACTGGAGTGGGTTGCCATTTCCGTCTCCAATGCATGAAAGAGAAAAGTGAAAGTGAAGTTGCTCAGTCTGTCCGACTGTTAGCGACCCCATGGACTGCAGCCCACCAGGCTACTCCGTCCATTGGATTTCCAGGCAAGGGTACTGGGGTGGGGTGCCATTGCCTTCCCCGGAAGGAATGGCTACCCACTCCAGAATTCTTGACTGGAGAATTCCTGCATAATTATAATTCACCTACTCATTGGTAATATTAATAAAATATGTCTTTACATTTTATATAAACTTATATACTATGTATTAATATGTATTTACAAAATATATAATATAAACATGAATATACTTATAACATCCTTGTTCATTTCTAATCTACTGTTTAAAAGCAGGAATATGGGGTGCCACAAAGAGTGGAGATATAATCGGTACCCAAAGCAAGTTTGAATAATTCCTTAAATAATTCTGAACCATCACAAACAGATTCTTGAATACAGTGTATCTTTTGAGTCTGTGGGTGTTGGGATTGACTGTCAGGGAGTTCTCTGAACTTTTGTGTAAAATACAATACTTATCAAAATATAAATAATAAAAATATTCTAATTTGAGGCTTTAATATATTACTAAAACCCAACAGTAACAAAAGCAATTTAGAAACTAGATCAACAAAAATTTATTTTCCTATAAAGAATACTTTATCACAGATATTTTTAAAACTGCTAGTGGATGGTGTTAACAAAAGTAAGATGAATCTTGACTTGATTTTATTATTTAGATTTTTTTTACAGATGGTGCCTAATCTTTTTTTAATTGAAATACAGTTGACACATAACATTTTATAAGTTCAAGGTGTACATGTTGACCTGAAACATTTATACACAGCAATATGATTACCATCATAGTTAGCTGACACCTCCATCACCTCACATAATTATCATTTCTCTTTTGTGCGAGGACACTTAGATCCAGGCTCCCAGTAACTTTGAAGTATATAATATAGTACTGTTCACTATCATTGCTACACTGAGCATTAGATTTCCAGAACCCATCATCGTCCAGCTAAGACCTAATTTTACTGTCTATATCTAGGGGTGGGCTACTCTCACCTGCCTGGCTTGCCAAGCCACTACTGAATAATTAACAAAATATTATTTTTACAAGTTGAACATGATCAAAATAGCCAAAGGGATAATATTAACATTCATCACTGGACTTGAAAAGAAGTAGGTTAAACTACCTGCAATGGCTAAAATGACTAACCTGATTCTCATATTTGTAAAGAACCTCCTCCTCTGTTATGAACAATAGGTTGAATGGTCCCAAGTGAAAGGAGTAGAGAGAATGGGATGCTTCTCAACTCTCTTTTTGACCTCTCCTCTCTTCTCAGCAGTAAAACACCATTTGGTCATTAAAGCAGATAGCTGTAATGTGTTTAGTACAACGCCTGGCCCAAAGTGAATTCTCAAGCAGTCCTTACCATTACTATCAAGGGCTCATCCCATATACAGCCTAGGGACAAACTGTGTGGTGTCACCAATAGCTGTTCCTCTCCTTTATGCTTTACTCTTAGAACCTTGCATTCAAGTCTCAGATTACCCTCTGCTTCAGAGTAACTTGAACCCCTCTCCACCTTTAGGGAGCAACTCTTGATTCCCAAGGTCAAATTAAGAATTGCCCCATTTCCCGTTTTAGTGCTTGTTTTAGAAATAGGCGTATGAAACAATTCTGGCCAGTGTGATATAAAAATCTTATAAAGGCACCTGGGAACGTTCCACCAAGTAGGGTGGTGCTGGGAGGTGGGGTGGAAGAACAGACTATCTTCTAGTTCTTTGACGCCTGGTGGGAATGGTATGGTTTGCTTATGCAGGCATTTGAAGGGTATCGTGGACTGGCATGGACAGGGGGTATATGAAGTCAATGGGGTTGGCAGTTTGCCAATGTGGAAAGGATTCGGGTTTTTGTTGGCATCCTTGAACAAGACTCATGCATCCCTGGAACTTCCTGACCTTTGGACTCTGTCAATAGTGTGGGCATTGGTTCTATTTTATTCAAAAGTATCTATGAACTGACATGTCTCTCATTTTCCTGAATATATGATTTCCAAGTGTGTTCCAAAAATGGGCCAATGAATTAGAAAGCTTCAAGGATGGACTCATTTGCAGCCCTTCCATTATGGCAGCTGGAATCGTAACCATTTCTGATTCTTAGTAACTGGTTAACGATATAACGATTCTATATATAGTAATTGGTTAACGATATAAAAAAGGTTCTATAATAATCACTTCTGGTTGTGGATGGTATTTTAGTGAAAAGTATTTGCATTCTTAAACCATACAGCAACTTTTGGAATGCTGTCCATTGCCACCTCATCTTCATAGTCTCTCAAGGAGCCTTTGTGTTTACTTATTTCACAATCATAATGGGGTATTCATAGATTAGGAACACTTCTCTCCTAATTCATTCAGAGTAGCTAATAGTCACAGTTCTGTACAGTAGTGGTTATCCTTCTCACATTATTTATCACCATTAAAATCACTTACATATTCCTCTTTGGAAGCTAGCATTCACAAGATAGTACATACTATCAAGTTGTATTGAGAAAAAACAGCATCACTGTTAGCATCATACTTTTTCTACTATTCAAAAAGTATAGAAGTTTCCAGAATTATTCTTTCCAAATCTAAAATTCCTCAAAGTATACAGATCAACATTTAAGTTCCTAGAAACTTGAAGTTAATTAAACATGGAAGCAACCCAGTAAAATGACTATAATCCAATGTCAACAAACCAATACCTGTGGCTCCTCACATGTCTTATTAACATTAATATATTGACTGGCTGTTAACATAATTTTCTATTACATTTAGATATAGTAAAGTCTTTAAAAAGCTAATTTTGAACAGAGCAACAGAAATAATCAAGGTAGAAGCCTAAAAGGAAATCTGTCATCGTATAAAAGCTCATGCCACCTTTTCTTGCCCATAAGACAGTTTAAAAATCATCTTTTAGTAAAATGAAGACAACTTGAAGATTGATTTATTTATTCAACAAATACTTATTAAATGCCTACCATGTGTCCAGAGCTTCCCAAATGGCTCAGTGATCAAGAATTTGCCTGCCAATGCAGGAGACGTAAGAGACTTGGGTTCGATCCCTGGGCCAGGAAGATCCTCTTGAGGAGGGCATGGCAACCCACTCTAGTATTCTTGCCTGGAGAATCCCATGGACAGAGGAGCTTGGCAGGCTACCATCCATAGGGTCACAAAGAGTCGGACACGACTGAAGTGACTTAGCATGTGTCCATTACTATTCTAAATGTGTCCATTACTATTCTAAATTCTGCAGATATAGTAGTTAAAAAAGTATCTGCCTTCATTGGAGAATGATTAACTTTTAGTGGAAGAAACAAAAAATAGGCAAATAAGTAAAATAGCTAATAAATATATATGTCAGGGGATAATAAGTGCTATGGAAGAAAAATTCTGATGAATAGATTCAGCAGGCAATATATTGGCTTGCTTTTTAAACTTTAAGAGATTTAGAAAATGTCTATTCATTTCTGTTCTATCACTATATTAATGTTATAGTCTTAAATGGCACCCCACTCCAGTACTCTTGCTTGGAAAATCCCACGGATGGAGGAGCCTGGTAGGTGTGCAGTCCATGGGGTCGCTAAGAGTCGGACACAACTAAGGGGCTTCACATTCACTTTTCACTTTCATGCACTGGAGAAGGCAATGGCAACCCACTCCAGTGTTCTTGCCTGGAGAATCCCAGGGACGGGGGAGCCTGGTGGGCTGTCGTCTATGGGGTCACACAGAGTCGGACACGACTGAAGTGACTTAGGAGCAGCAGTCTTAAATGGAAAAGAAAAAGTATTTAATATGTTTTAAAATAATATTTAATATATTGTTTAATAATAACTGCCTCCTGGCCCTTCTATCAACAGTAACTGCTTCTTTTGACCTATTAGAGAATAAACATCTTTGACACAAACTTGATAAAATTACAGCCAATACTGAGTGAAAATAATTGATAAAGTCACAGCCAATACTGATTGAGCTACTGTTTTTCTGACATCAGATCAGATCAGTTGCAGAGGAATCTTTGTGTGTGTGTGTGTGAACACTGAAGTGAATGTACAAAAATGTCTGGGTTTTTTTGTTGTCGTTGTTCTGTAGAAATAGAAATAAGTATCAGGGATATAGTAAAAGAGTCAAATATATCCAGTTTTAATCTCAGTCAAGGTGTTTATAATCTGATTAGCTATTCTGTGATGTAACCTAAAGGGAACACATTAAGTCAAGATTTTGAATTTCAAACAATGTATCCTGTTTTACTTTTACCGGTAAATCATGAAATGTTTGAACCTTGTGTATAAAGAAATAAACTTAATTTTAAGAACTTTATCTTAGTACCTGGAAATTTTCAATTTACATTCTTAAATATACTTGACAGCCCCTATTAACTTTCAAAAGTTAAAGACTTAGTTTCCTCTCTGGTTTGTGAACCTGGATTTCACGCTTATCGGGGTTGTCCTGTGGTCAGCTGTAGTTTAAGACTACACGTGAGCATAGAACAGTGGAGCAAAGACTGCGCTGCCACGCAGTCGTGCCTACTCTTTGCGGCCCCATAGACTGTAGCCCACCAGGCTCCTGTCTATGCGGATTCTCCAGGCAAGAGTTCTGGAGTGGGTTGCATGCCCTCCTCCAGGGGATCTTGCCAATCCCAGAATAGAACCGGGGTCTCCTGCACTGCAGATGGATTCTTTAAAAGCTGAGTTACTAGGAAGCCCGCAACAAAGACTAAAGTGAAAGTGAAAGTGAAGTCGCTCAGTCGTGTCTGACTCTTTGCAACCTGTGGACTGTGGCCCACCAAGCTCCTCCGTCCATGGGATTCTCCAGGCAAGAATACTGGAGTGGGTTGCCATTTCCTTCTCCAGGGGATCTTCCCGACCCAGGGATCGAACCTAGGTCTCCTACGTTCCAGGCAGATGGTTTAACCTCTGCACCACCAGGGAAATATGACTGAATTTGCATAATTTCCCCTTGACTTTTTTTCTTTATTATGGTCTATTTTCAATGACAACTCTTCAACAAGACTAGAAATCCACTGCTATGGAAACTATAGATCCAGAATACAGACCATGAATTACATTTTCATATGTGAAGTAAGGCTCATATGTAAAACATTGTTATAACCCTAGCAGCATATAACTAGTCTATAAGAATACTAGGAGATTGATCATTAAGGACTATATCAGTATGAAATGATCTCTGCGTGAATTAGAAATACCTAGAAAGTTCTTAGCATCTGCACTAGAAAAAGAATTATTTCCATAGGGCACCATATTAATTTTACAGTGTGATATTTTATAACAAAACTATGTTGACCACAACCACTGAGCTATGCTAATATTAAGAAACTAATTTTTTAGAAGAAACTGACTTTTTAAAACACATATACTTCAGTGAAAAACATACAACCTTTTTGAAATCTACTTCAGTAACATTTATCCATAGTTTGGTACCTATTGGTGACAACATTTTGCTAAGTCAAAATTTTGTAAATATACACACACAGAGCTTCCCTCATAGCTAAGTGGGTACAGAATCTGCCTGCAATGCAAGAGACCTGGGTTCGATCCCTGGATCGGGAAGATCCTCTGGAGAAGGAAATGGCAAACCACTCCAGTATTCTTGACTGGGGAATCCCATGGACAGAGGAGTCTGGTGGGCTACAATCCATGGGGTTATGAAGAGTTGGACACAACTTAGCGACTAAACCACCAAATCACCACATACACACACAACACATATATGTATGCATATATAAGTTCAGCATAAGGTTAAAAATATTTTTTGTCAGCAGGGAGGGTTATCCTCTTGTATTAATTAGTGAAGTAGCCAGCCTCTAAGAAATCCCTAAACAATTCCCATCTCTGGATATTCATACCTTTGTAAAATTCCCTCTCAGGGACTGACTACTTAATCTGCAGGGTTCCATGCGATATGAGAATATAGTGTCTCACATAGAAAAAGGAGAAGGCAATGGCACCCCACTCCAATACTCTTGCCTGGAAAATCCCATGGACGGAGGAGGATGCAGTCCATGGGGTCACTAAGAGCCGGACACAACTGAGCGACTTCCCTTTCACTTTTCAGTTTCCTGCACTGGAGAAGGAAATGACAACCCACTCCATTGTTCTTGCCTGGAGAATCCCAGGGACTGGGGAGCCTGGTGGGCTGCCATCTATGGGGTCGCACAGAGTCGGATTTTTTTTTACAGATGGTGCCTAATCTTTTTTTAATTGAAATACAGTTGACACATAACATTTTATAAGTTCAAGGTGTACATGTTGACCTGAAACATTTATACACAGCAATATGATTACCATCATAGTTAGCTGACACCTCCATCACCTCACATAATTATCATTTCTCTTTTGTGCGAGGACACTTAGATCCAGGCTCCCAGTAACTTTGAAGTATATAATATAGTACTGTTCACTATCATTGCTACACTGAGCATTAGATTTCCAGAACCCATCATCGTCCAGCTAAGACCTAATTTTACTGTCTATATCTAGGGGTGGGCTACTCTCACCTGCCTGGCTTGCCAAGCCACTACTGAATAATTAACAAAATATTGTTTTTACAAGTTGAACATGATCAAAATAGCCAAAGGGATAATATTAACATTCATCACTGGACTTGAAAAGAAGTAGGTTAAACTACCTGCAATGGCTAAAATGACTAACCTGATTCTCATATTTGTAAAGAACCTCCTCCTCTGTTATGAACAATAGGTTGAATGGTCCCAAGTGAAAGGAGTAGAGAGAATGGGATGCTTCTCAACTCTCTTTTTGACCTCTCCTCTCTTCTCAGCAGTAAAACACCATTTGGTCATTAAAGCAGATAGCTGTAATGTGTTTAGTACAACGCCTGGCCCAAAGTGAATTCTCAAGCAGTCCTTACCATTACTATCAAGGGCTCATCCCATATACAGCCTAGGGACAGACTGTGTGGTGTCACCAATAGCTGTTCCTCTCCTTTATGCTTTACTCTTAGAACCTTGCATTCAGGTCTCAGATTACCCTCTGCTTCAGAGTAACTTGAACCCCTCTCCACCTTTAGGGAGCAACTCTTGATTCCCAAGGTCAAATTAAGAATTGCCCCATTTCCTGTTTTAGTGCTTGTTTTAGAAATAGGCGTATGAAACAATTCTGGCCAGTGTGATATAAAAATCTTATAAAGGCACCTGGGAACGTTCCACCAAGTAGGGTGGTGCTGGGAGGTGGGGTGGAAGAACAGACTATCTTCTAGTTCTTTGACGCCTGGTGGGAATGGTATGGTTTGCTTATGCAGGCATTTGAAGGGTATCGTGGACTGGCATGGACAGGGGATATATGAAGTCAATGGGGTTGGCAGTTTGCCAATGTGGAAAGGATTCGGGTTTTTGTTGGCATCCTTGAACAAGACTCATGCATCCCTGGAACTTCCTGACCTTTGGACTCTGTCAATAGTGTGGGCATTGGTTCTATTTTATTCAAAAGTATCTATGAACTGACATGTCTCTCATTTTCCTGAATATGTGATTTCCAAGTGTGTTCCAAAAATGGGCCAATGAATTAGAAAGCTTCAAGGATGGACTCATTTGCAGCCCTTCCATTATGGCAGCTGGAATCGTAACCATTTCTGATTCTTAGTAACTGGTTAACGATATAACGATTCTATATATAGTAATTGGTTAACAATATTAAAAAGGTTCTATAATAATCACTTCTGGTTGTGGATGGTATTTTAGTGAAAAGTATTTGCATTCTTAAACCATACAGCAACTTTTGGAATGCTGTCCCTTGCCACCTCATCTTCATAGTCTCTCAAGAAGCCTTTGTGTTTACTTATTTCACAATCATAATGGGGTATTCATAGATTAGGAACACCTCTCTCCTAATTCATTCAGAGTAGCTAATAGTCACAGTTCTGTACAATAGTGGTTATCCTTCTCACATTATTTATCACCATTAAAATCACTTACATATTCATTTTTGGAAGCTAGCATTCACAAGATAGTACATACTATCAAGTTGTATTGAGAAAAAACAGCATCACTATCAGCATCATACTTTTTCTATTATTCAAAAATTATAGAAGTTTCCAAATTATTATTTCCAAATCTAAAATTCCTCAAAGTATACAGATCAACATTTAAGTTCCTAGAAACTTGAAGTTAATTAAACATGGAAGCAACCCAGTAAAATGACTATAATCCAATGTCAACAAACCAATACCTGTGGCTCCTCACATGTCTTATTAACATTAATATATTGACTGGCTGTTAACATAATTTTCTATTACATTTAGATATAGTAAAGTCTTTAAAAAGCTAATTTTGAACAGAGCAACAGAAATAATCAAGGTAGAAGCCTAAAAGAAAATCTGTCATCGTATAAAAGCTCATGCCACCTTTTCTTGCCCATAAGACAGTTTAAAAATCATCTTTTAGTAAAATGAAGACAACTTGAAGATTGATTTATTTATTCAACAAATACTTATTAAATGCCTACCATGTGTCCAGAGCTTCCCAAATGGCTCAGTGATCAAGAATTTGCCTGCCAATGCAGGAGACGTAAGAGACTTGGGTTCGATCCCTGGGCCAGGAAGATCCTCTTGAGGAGGGCATGGCAACCCACTCTAGTATTCTTGCCTGGAGAATCCCATGGACAGAGGAGCTTGGCAGGCTACCATCCATAGGGTCACAAAGAGTCGGACACGACTGAAGTGACTTAGCATGTGTCCATTACTATTCTAAATGTGTCCATTACTATTCTAAATTCTGCAGATATAGTAGTTAAAAAAGTATCTGCCTTCATTGGAGAATGATTAACTTTTAGTGGAAGAAACAAAAAATAGGCAAATAAGTAAAATAGCTAATAAATATATATGTCAGGGGATAATAAGTGCTATGGAAGAAAAATTCTGATGAATAGATTCAGCAGGCAATATATTGGCTTGCTTTTTAAACTTTAAGAGATTTAGAAAATGTCTATTCATTTCTGTTCTATCACTATATTAATGTTATAGTCTTAAATGGCACCCCACTCCAGTACTCTTGCTTGGAAAATCCCACGGATGGAGGAGCCTGGTAGGTGTGCAGTCCATGGGGTCGCTAAGAGTCGGACACAACTAAGGGGCTTCACATTCACTTTTCACTTTCATGCACTGGAGAAGGCAATGGCAACCCACTCCAGTGTTCTTGCCTGGAGAATCCCAGGGACGGGGGAGCCTGGTGGGCTGTCGTCTATGGGGTCACACAGAGTCGGACACGACTGAAGTGACTTAGGAGCAGCAGTCTTAAATGGAAAAGAAAAAGTATTTAATATGTTTTAAAATAATATTTAATATATTGTTTAATAATGACTGCCTCCTGGCCCTTCTATCAACAGTAACTGCTTCTTTTGACCTATTAGAGAATAAACATCTTTGACACAAACTTGATAAAATTACAGCCAATACTGAGTGAAAATAATTGATAAAGTCACAGCCAATACTGATTGAGCTACTGTTTTTCTGACATCAGATCAGATCAGTTGCAGAGGAATCTTTGTGTGTGTGTGTGTGAACACTGAAGTGAATGTACAAAAATGTCTGGGTTTTTTTGTTGTCGTTGTTCTGTAGAAATAGAAATAAGTATCAGGGATATAGTAAAAGAGTCAAATATATCCAGTTTTAATCTCAGTCAAGGTGTTTATAATCTGATTAGCTATTCTGTGATGTAACCTAAAGGGAACACATTAAGTCAAGATTTTGAATTTCAAACAATGTATCCTGTTTTACTTTTACCGGTAAATCATGAAATGTTTGAACCTTGTGTATAAAGAAATAAACTTAATTTTAAGAACTTTATCTTAGTACCTGGAAATTTTCAATTTACATTCTTAAATATACTTGACAGCCCCTATTAACTTTCAAAAGTTAAAGACTTAGTTTCCTCTCTGGTTTGTGAACCTGGATTTCACGCTTATCGGGGTTGTCCTGTGGTCAGCTGTAGTTTAAGACTACACGTGAGCATAGAACAGTGGAGCAAAGACTGCGCTGCCACGCAGTCGTGCCTACTCTTTGCGGCCCCATAGACTGTAGCCCACCAGGCTCCTGTCTATGCGGATTCTCCAGGCAAGAGTTCTGGAGTGGGTTGCATGCCCTCCTCCAGGGGATCTTGCCAATCCCAGAATAGAACCGGGGTCTCCTGCACTGCAGATGGATTCTTTAAAAGCTGAGTTACTAGGAAGCCCGCAACAAAGACTAAAGTGAAAGTGAAAGTGAAGTCACTCAGTCGTGTCCGACTCTTTGCAACCTGTGGACTGTGGCCCACCAAGCTCCTCCGTCCATGGGATTCTCCAGGCAAGAATACTGGAGTGGGTTGCCATTTCCTTCTCCAGGGGATCTTCCCGACCCAGGGATCGAACCTAGGTCTCCTACGTTCCAGGCAGATGGTTTAACCTCTGCACCACCAGGGAAATATGACTGAATTTGCATAATTTCCCCTTGACTTTTTTTCTTTATTATGGTCTATTTTCAATGACAACTCTTCAACAAGACTAGAAATCCACTGCTATGGAAACTATAGATCCAGAATACAGACCATGAATTACATTTTCATATGTGAAGTAAGGCTCATATGTAAAACATTGTTATAACCCTAGCAGCATATAACTAGTCTATAAGAATACTAGGAGATTGATCATTAAGGACTATATCAGTATGAAATGATCTCTGCGTGAATTAGAAATACCTAGAAAGTTCTTAGCATCTGCACTAGAAAAAGAATTATTTCCATAGGGCACCATATTAATTTTACAGTGTGATATTTTATAACAAAACTATGTTGACCACAACCACTGAGCTATGCTAATATTAAGAAACTAATTTTTTAGAAGAAACTGACTTTTTAAAACACATATACTTCAGTGAAAAACATACAACCTTTTTGAAATCTACTTCAGTAACATTTATCCATAGTTTGGTACCTATTGGTGACAACATTTTGCTAAGTCAAAATTTTGTAAATATACACACACAGAGCTTCCCTCATAGCTAAGTGGGTACAGAATCTGCCTGCAATGCAAGAGACCTGGGTTCGATCCCTGGATCGGGAAGATCCTCTGGAGAAGGAAATGGCAAACCACTCCAGTATTCTTGACTGGGGAATCCCATGGACAGAGGAGTCTGGTGGGCTACAATCCATGGGGTTATGAAGAGTTGGACACAACTTAGCGACTAAACCACCAAATCACCACATACACACACAACACATATATGTATGCATATATAAGTTCAGCATAAGGTTAAAAATATTTTTTGTCAGCAGGGAGGGTTATCCTCTTGTATTAATTAGTGAAGTAGCCAGCCTCTAAGAAATCCCTAAACAATTCCCATCTCTGGATATTCATACCTTTGTAAAATTCCCTCTCAGGGACTGACTACTTAATCTGCAGGGTTCCATGCGATATGAGAATATAGTGTCTCACATAGAAAAAGGAGAAGGCAATGGCACCCCACTCCAATACTCTTGCCTGGAAAATCCCATGGACGGAGGAGGATGCAGTCCATGGGGTCACTAAGAGCCGGACACAACTGAGCGACTTCCCTTTCACTTTTCAGTTTCCTGCACTGGAGAAGGAAATGACAACCCACTCCATTGTTCTTGCCTGGAGAATCCCAGGGACTGGGGAGCCTGGTGGGCTGCCATCTATGGGGTCGCACAGAGTCGGAAACGACTGAAGCAACTTAGCAGCAGCAGCAGCACACAGGAAAAAAAAATACCATTAAAGGTGATAAAATACAATGCTTTTTCCATTTTTTTCCAAAGACACTCTCTCAATTTGCCATGCCATTTTTTTTATTTGCTATTCATTGTCAACCATATTATTTATGTGTCTGTGTGAAATATTTACAGATTGTCTCTTCAGACATCACTTACAAAACATGAATTCAGATAAAATTATTAAGCATTTCAAGATGTCATCAGCAGAGTGTTAAACCAAATGTGCCCTTCTGGGCATGGGACTCTCTACAGCTACACACGTTGCAAGTTTAGGAAGCCAGTCTTTCCTTATAAACATTATACCAGGGATGATTTGATCATGGGAAACTTCAGCACCCATAATGCATAAACTGATTTCTAGTAACAAATCATGTGTGTGTGTGTGTGTGTGTGTGTGTGTGTGTATCCTATTGGTTCTGTTTCTCTGGAGAACCCTGAAAATACTTGCTTTCCTTTTGATGACTCCCAGAGGGAGAGGTAGAAAATGATGGTAAGTAGCCATATTGGTACCAGATCCAGCATCATGAAATTAATGCTCTGGCAACCCCATGGAGAATGAATGAAAGGGGCCAGAGTGCATGTGGCTAAACCAATAAGGAAGATACTTACTTCAATAGTATCACCCACTCTAGTTGGGTGATGACAGCAGCTGAGTTCAGAATAGTATCCATACATCAAAATGAAAGTTTAAGCCTGCTGTTTAGCACATGGAATACCATTCAATGTTATGTGGCATCCTGGATGGGAGGGGAGTCTAGGGGAGAATGGATACATATTGATTTATGGTTGAGTCCCTTCACAGTTCAGCTGAAGCTATGACAACGTTGTCAATCAGCTTTCAGTTCAGTTCAGCCACTCAGTTCACTCAAACTCATGTACATTGAGTTGGTGATGCCATCCAACCATCTCACCCTCTTTGGTCCCCTTCTCCTGTCTTCAGTCTTTCCCTGCATCAGGGTCTTTTCCAATGAGTCAGTTCTTTGCAACAGATGGCCAAAGTGTTGAAGTTTCAGCTTCAATGAAAATGATGGTAAGTAGCCATATTGGTACCAGATCCAGCATCATGAAATTAATGCTCTGGCAACCCCACGGAGAATGAATGAAAGGGACCAGAGTGCATGTGGCTAAACCAATAAAGATACTTACTTCAATAGTATCACCCGCTCTAGTTGGGTGATGACAGCAGCTTAGTTCAGAATAGTATCCATACATCAAAAAGAAAGTTTAAGCCTACTGTTTAGCACATGGAATACCATTCAATGTTATGTGGCAGCCTGGATGGGAGGGGAGTCTAGGGGAGAATGGATACATATTGATGTATGGCTGAGTCCCTTCACAGTTCAGCTGAAACTATGTCAACATTGTCAATCAGCTTTCAGTTCAGTTCAGTAGCTCAGTTTACTCAAACTCATGTACATTGAGTTGGTGATGCCATCCAACCATCTCACCCTCTTTCGTCCCCTTCTCCTGTCTTCAATCTTTCCCTACATCAGGGTCTTTTCCAATGAGTCAGTTCTTTGCAACAGATGGCCAAAGTGTTGAAGTTTCAGCTTCAACNCCGTGATATGGTTTAATGATGTCTGTGTGTGCTTTCAAAGGCCATAATTGCCGTTTTGACCATCTCTTCTGTGGGGACTGAGAGAGGGCCTTCTGTTTTCTCGTAACTCAGACAATAGCCAAGACAGTACTCAGCATATGCTTTACAGGCCAGCTGGACAGACAGCCTGGCTCCCCACTACCCGGCCTGAGGGCCAGAAATACTGAGGAGACAGAACTGGGCAGCTAGGGATTCTGTGCACCCTGTAAACAGACATTTGTTGCTCTTACCCGCTAGTCAAGCAGGATGATCCAGTGTTTCCCAACACAAGCTGTGCTTTCCCAAGTCCACATTTAATTATGTTACTTTGCTCATGACGCCCAGCCCCCAGTTTTAAATATTTTAATCATCTTTCAAGGTGTCTCCAATGCCAGCCACAGCCCTGAAATTTGTGCATTTCTTCCAAAATTTTGCCAGCTATCTGTCCTATGATGTGGCTTCCCTACTGGCTCAATGGTAAAGAACCCATCTGCAATGCAGAGGACGCAAGTCCAGTCCCTGGATCAGGAAGAGCCCCCGGAGTAGGACATGGCAACTCACTCCAGTATTCTCGCCTGGGAAATCCCATGGACAGAGGAGCCTGGTTTACAGTCCATGAGATCACCAAAGAGTTGGACACGACTTAGCAACTCAGCATGTATGCACCTGTTCTGTGAATCTCTGTGACTCTCGATTCGTTGCCATCTTAGGTGACGGCACGTTCTTTCTTATAGACACTTATTTATTTATTTTCCTATTGTTTGAGCCCTTTAATAAGAGGCATTAGCTGTTACTTAACCCCACTGTAAGTGTTTTTTGACTCATTAAGTGAGGATTACAACAATAAACCTATCTCATAAAACCGTTTTGAGGCTAAAATAAATTAACATAATACAGAACTTAGACGAGTGTCTGTGTGTGTGTGTGTGTGTGTGTGTGTGTGTGTGTGTGTGCTTAGTCCCTCAGGCATGTCAGACTCTTTGTGATCCTTTTGGACTGCAGCCCACCAGACCAGTGCTAGTACACTGTAAATATTATATAAGTTATTATTTTTAATAATAATGGCATTGTACCTATCATATGTATTATGAATATGTATGTGGATATTTTCTGTTTTTTTTTAAACTTAACTTATCCTTCATTATACTCCCAGCCTAGCCTAGTTTCTAATATTTAGTAAGTTCTGAATAAATGTTTTTAAATAAGTAAATAAAAAAATACAGCCCCATTGCCATTGCTGAAATTCTCTACCAATAGAATTTTCCCTAAACTGAATTGACATTGCTTTAGCTTGGTGAATTTCTAAGCTATTGAGTGGTTTAGTGAGGAATATATCTTTATAAAACTTCCACATGTCCTCAAATACAGGGTATAATATGTAATTTTTTATTCATTCACTTAGCTCAGCTGTTAATTTTTTATTCGTTCACTTAGTTCAGCTGTTGATAAATGCAAATCTCAGTTAAAGTACCTTAATCTTTATCTTACTATTTTAATTACATGATCCATAACAATGTAAAGTGATTGAAATATCTAAACAGAATATTTATGGTTAGAAAGCTAGTTGATCTAGGGATTCAGCCATTATATTAACATTAATATTTGTATGTGCTAACTCATTGTTGGTTTCTATAGAGTTTTATCCTGAACAGTTTCAGGAGCTACAAAATTAATAACATTAAATCCACTATCTATTTGTATATGAATTTCTTTTAAATTTTTAACAGACTTGATTTTGTAGACAAGTTTTAGGTTTACAGCAAAACCGAGACCAAGATACAGAAATTTCTCGTATATCCCTGCTCCTACACAGACATACTCACCCCCATTATCAACATCACTCACAAGATTGGTCCTTTTTCTTTTTTTAACCAAGGATGAATCTGATTTCCTCTATTTCTTTGCATTGATCGCTGAGGAAGGCTTTCTTATCTCTTCTTGCTATTCTTTGGAACTCTGCATTCAGATGCTTGTATCTTTCCTTTTCTCCTTTGCTTTTCGCTTCTCTTCTTTTCACAGCTATTTGTAAGGCCTCCTCAGACAGCCATTTTGCTTTTTTGCATTTCTTTTCCATGGGGATGGTCTCGATCCCTGCCTCATGTACAATGTCACGAACCTCTGTCCATAGTTCATCAGGCGCTCTATCTATCAGATCTAGGCCCTTAAATTTATTTCTCACTTCCACTGTATAATCATAAGTNGAGACATGGGTTCGATCCCTGGGAGATGTGTATAAGAGACAGTGAATCTGATTTCCTCTATTTCTTTGCATTGATCGCTGAGGAAGGCTTTCTTATCTCTTCTTGCTATTCTTTGGAACTCTGCATTCAGATGCTTGTATCTTTCCTTTTCTCCTTTGCTTTTCGCTTCTCTTCTTTTCACAGCTATTTGTAAGGCCTCCTCAGACAGCCATTTTGCTTTTTTGCATTTCTTTTCCATGGGGATGGTCTCGATCCCTGCCTCATGTACAATGTCACGAACCTCTGTCCATAGTTCATCAGGCGCTCTATCTATCAGATCTAGGCCCTTAAATTTATTTCTCACTTCCACTGTATAATCATAAGTCCATTATGAAGGAGATCAGCCCTGGGATTTCTTTGTAGGGAATGATGCTGAAGCTGAAACTCCAGTACTTTGGCCACCTCATGCGAAGAGTTGACTCATTGGAAAAGACTCTGATGCTGGGAGGGACTGGGGGCAGGAGAAGGGGACGACAGAGGATGAGATGGCTGGATGGCATCACCGACTCGATGGACATGAGTATGAGTGAACTCTGGGATTTGGTGATGGACAGGGAGTCCTGGCGTGCTGCAATTCATGGGGTCACAAAGAGTTGGACACGACTGAGCGATTGAACTGGACTGAACTGAATCTAATTTGATACATCGTAACCACCCAGAGTTAATAGTTCACCTTATTATTCACTCTTGGGGTAATACATTCTATGTGTTTAAGCAAAAGTGTTAATAACCTATATACAAGATTTTCATTGCCAAGTATTATTCATTGCCCGTAAAAATCTGTGTTCTGAGCGTCCGGTTCATGATGGTGGAGTAGAAGGACGTATACTCATCTCCTCCTGCAAGAACACCGAAATCACATCTAGTTGTTAAGCAACCATCAACTGGAGAACAGTGGAACCCACTTTAAAAAGATACCCTATGTCCAAAGACAAGAAGCCACAATGAGATGGTAGGAGGGGCGCAAAGATGATAAAATCAAATCCCATACCCGCTGGATGGGCAACCCGCAAACTGGACAGCAATATCAAAGTTCTCCCACTGCTGTGAAGGTTCTGGGCCCCATGTCCAGCTTATCAGTCTGGGGATCCAGCAAAGGGACTGGGAATCTTCAGGGAATCTAATTATCTCATTGTTGTTTTAATTTGTATTTCCATAATACCATATGGGAAAGATATGGATCATTTTTTCATATGCCTATTTGCCACGTGTGTATCTTCTTTGCTGTGGTGTCTGATAAGATCTTTGGCCCATTTCTTAATCAGTTTATTTTCTTGTTGAATTTTAAAGGTTCTTCATATAGTTTGGTAACAGACCTTTATCAGAAGTTACCTTTTGCAGATATTCTCTCTTAGTCTGTGGCTTGTCTTCTGTTTGTCTTGAGTTTGTCTTTTACAAAGCAGAAGTTTTTATTTTAATAACGTTCAGGTTATCAACTATTTCTTTCATGGATCTTGCTTTGGTGCTGTATCTAAAAAGACATCACCATAACCAAAATCATCTAAGTTTTTCCCACTATTGTCTGTGAGTTTTGTAATTTTGCTTTTAGGTCTATGATCTATTTTGAGTTAACTTTTGTAAAGGGTATAAAGTCTGTGTCTAGACTGATGTTTCACATATGGATGTCCACATGTTTCAACACCATTGGTTGAAGAGAGTCTCTTGGTTTCATTGTATTGCCTTTGTTGTTCTGTCAAAGATAAATTGACCATACATATAGAGGAATTTCTTTTTAATTTAAGGAGCTATTTTAAACTTTATATATTCTATTGTGAAACCCTTCTTCAGGCAAATGCTATGGCCTGCTATTTGGAAATGAATAACTGTCTAAATTAAGAACCAGAAAAATCTTTCTCAGAAGATATGTAAAGCTGAAGATAAATTTCATTAAACTAATTTATCTAAACTTCATGTAAGATTACACACTCATGAAGTTACTTCTAGATGAAAATGGATATGAGACACACCTTGATTTCCATTAGACTAGCCCTGTTTTCCTTTAGGCTATGAATATGAAGATTAGGAATTATTTTCACAAGCAACTGAAATCTGCCAAACAAATCACTTGAAGCGTGAAAATGCTAAGCTACTGCCTCACAAGATGTTTGCACTTCTCAGTGGCAGAATGAAGTGGGATGAAGCTCTTTTTACAGTAATTTTAGAATAGAAACAGCAGCACCTTTAGTGTTTTGGTTGGGGCCCCCATAAAATAAAATTTATTTCACTATTACAAGTTAAAAGCTTTCAGATTTCTGGACTAAAGAAAATGATGTTTTTCTCCCAATGTGAACTTACTGGTTTTATTGATTCTCTTCTATTTTGATTTTACATGCCAGTGTAAGGGAAATATGTTTCTTTAATATATAACAATGTTGTTTTTCTTACCACAAAAGTTTTCCATTTTATTTTTACCTTAAATGCACTGCAGATTTACTTTCAATAGGTTTGTTCTATTATTAAATTATCAAATCTAGTATAATTTTTGGTTATTTTGGTACATAAATATATATATTTGTCTGTTTCTTAGATCTATATTTAGGTAAGATCTAAGTATCTGTCCTCCCAATGTACTTACTCATCAAAACTAAGTGGGAATGGTAAAGGTCTGATAACTTATTTGAATGGAAGCTAGTAAATTGAGATGGGGTGAAAATGACTTTACTACGCAAAATTATTTATTGAGGATATATATGTGTCTCACAGGTTTCTGTGATTAAGAGATACTACTCTGCTACTAAATGATATTGATGGTGTTGCTAGTTCCATTCCACAATTTAAATATAAAACTGTAAAATGGGAATACTTAAGAGTATTATGGTGTGTTGCCACATCAAAAAAATATAAATCTATATATTTATAATTAGTATTAACAGCTTTGTCTCTTATGACTTTTCCCCACAAGAAGAGCCTCTTCTGAATTTTACCTGCCTTCAAACTGAAGGTTTGAGGCTAGACATTTTATTTGCTCTTCTACTGTGTCTTCATTAATTTATGATTCATCTTTTCTGACTGTTGATCCTTCATATTTTAAATTCTCTGATCAATAGAATTGACTCTTCTAATCCTGCATGTCAAAGTTAGAAATTATTCCAGCCTTATAAACACCTACTGGGGACAGATTAGCAACAGTATAAGTTTGAAGAACCTTTCTATTTAATTTGTTCAAAGAACACTTATTTCCTGATAATATAAGCTTAGAGGTCTTTTGTCTCGTTTGTCGAATAACACTTATAATCTAACAACTGAAGACTGTAATCTTTGGGGGAAATTGCTGGGTCTCTAAGGGGTGTTTTATGTTTGCTTCTGGCTTAGATGTCAGAAACCACTTGCTTTTCTCTTTTTAGGTAAATGACATGTGCAACAACTGTGATGATGACAATGCTAACCTTGTATTACTCAGCTTGGATTTTTCCATTTGGTTCTCTTTGACCCTCACTCAAACTATCAAAAGCTCAGAAAAAAAGAAAAAAAAAAAAAAAGATGGCTGTTAGCAATAGTCAACATAAATGTAAACCTGGCTGCTTCTTCACTGACTCCAATCTGTCAACTTGGAAACATGTGAATGTATCCATTATTTAGCTTCCATTTAATTTTGCTCCAAATTAAAGCATGTTTTTAAAACATTTGATATAATTGGAGTATTCAAAACACCATAATGATTTATATTTCTGACATACTGGTATTTTGAGTTTCCTTTACAGAAGTTTACATTTTTTAAACTTAGGCTTTTGAAACTAAAACTGATTTCAAGGTTTTATAATTGTCAGTAGCAAAGCTTTACATTTATGTCTGGTATATGCTTTTGTTCTTATTATAGGAATAGAAAAAAGACCTGCAGTAATGCACTTTTTCGTAACATCTTTAACTCATTGTTTGAAAAACAAGTCTTAAGGAGTGTTGTCCTGTAACTCTTACTCACATCATAGTTCCTAAAAGGAAACTCTGTATATATAATGCCCCCCATTCTTCACTTCCATATTACTCCCCAAGATTCAATCCAGGATGAAATCACACGGTTCCATTGTAGTTCCCCTACCCAGGGTCCCCAGTGATCTTGATTTAAAATGTTTAGACACTGTTTTCAGAGCTTTCCTTCGTTACCCTTGGTGAAGCAAGGATTACTTGAAATTCTCTGTCTTTGGCCATTCAAGCTGCTCTAACAAAAATATCATGAGCTGGGTGGCTTATAAACAACAAACACATATCTCCTAGTTCAAGAGGCTGGAAAGTCCAGAATCATGGTGCCATCAGATCTGGTATCTGGTGAGAGCCCTCCTCCTGGTTCATACATAGTGATCTTCTCACTGTGTCCTCATATGATGGAAGGGATAAGGAATCTTTGTGAGGTCTCTTTTATCAGGGCACTAATCCCATTCATCAGAGCCCCACCCTCATGATCTTATTACTTTCCAAAAACCTCCACCCCCAATACAATCACTTTGAGGGTTAGGATTTTGACATATGAATTTTGAAGGGACACACGTATTTAAAGTATAGTCTCTCCTGATTTTCTTCCTCCCTCCATGTTTTTCCCTTTGCTTCTATGAATAGTTATTCTAGTATCCTTTGCCGAGTCCTAGAATCTAGACCCCAGAAAAATTTGGGGCAAATTACATGTCTAGGAATCATCACGATAGAGATATAAATTAAAGACATTGCAGTGGATAAGATCTCCCAGACAGGTTACATCCTGTAAGAATAGAAGAGGGACACGTGTGGAAACCAGGAAAAGCCAGTTTATAAAGAGGGCTGGGCAGTACAAGCCATAGATTATATTTAATATTTTTTATTGAAGAATAGCTGATTTACAATGTTGTGCCAACCTCTGCTGTAAAGTGACTCAGTTATGCATAAATATACTTTCTTTTTCATATTCTTTCCCATTATGGTTTATCACAGGATATTGAATATAGTTCCCTGTGCTATACAGTAGGACCTTGTTTATCCATCCTATATATAGCAGCTTGAATCTGCTAACCCCCTACTCCCAGTCCTTCTCTCAGCCACCCTCCTCCCCCTTAGCAACCACAAGTCTGTTCTCTATGCATAGACCACATTTAAAAACAAACTTGGTTGGATAAATATCCAAATTATTACAGTTTTATTATGACACGTAGTTTCAGCATTGTATCAGTGTATGAACAAGAGAATAAACTAGTTATTCAGGTTCCTTTCAGACTTTGGATTCCATAGTTGTAAATGACAATAACATTTTTACTTTTACAACCTTAAGCAAGGAATGGATTTTATTTGCATCATTCACATTTTAGTGAAAAATGGCTGAATTAACACCATGCGTGAAGCGGAAGTCAAAATGTTAGTAGCTCAGTTGAGTCTGACTCTTTGTGACCCCATGGACTGTAGCTCCCCAGGCTCCTCTGTCCATAGAGTTCTCCAGGCAGGAATACTGGAGTGGGTAGCCATTCCCTTCTCCAGGAGATCTTCGTGACCCAGGGATCAGATCCAGGTTTCCTGCATTGAAGGTGGATTCCTTACCTTCTGAGAAACCAAGGAAGCCCTGGTTCAGTAAAGGTGCTGGTACCTCACAAATGCAATCGCAACTGTGATGGATTAAAAACAAATATTATCATATAGGGCTGCAATGTAGTTAAAAGGGTCAGGTGCCCAAGCTTGAAATTCACAACTGTAGTTAGAACTGATGGATCTAAGACCAGAAGCTGTCAGCCCTGTGTGTCACCCCTTAGGGAGACTGGCTGGAGGTGGCCTCAAGGTGTGAGGAAAGCTTAGACTTCAAAATCCACTGTCTGTCCTCTGCACCACATAACAAAGTATCAAAGTGCTTAGATGTCAGAATGCCATCGTACTTTTGAGCCATCCTTGATTTTACCAGTTATTAATGTCATTAGATATAACACATTTTTCCAAAGTAAATATGATTCTAAGTGTAAAGAATTCTAGAAAGACAATTTTTATTAAGAGACTGATTTTGAGCTTGTGGTGTCTAGGTTTGTGAATAGATAAAAGAAATTTCACATAATTCCTGAAATCTTTGAAAAGCACTCCTGTTACTCAACTAGTAAAAACTCCCTTGGTGTGATTTTAATATTATAGATTTTTAAAAATAGATTCTTGATCTACTTTGTGAAATATAGAGGTCAGGCTGACTGAAAACAAAAATGACCATATCAACAATGCTTTTAATACTGAGCATACAGACATCAACCAACTTGTCAATCTCTGTAGTAAAGTTACATGACTTTTCACATTAGCATTTAATTGAGCCCACAAAGGAGAAAATATGATTTAAATAGAAAAGAATGTGAAATACATGTTATATGTACATGAAAAACAGAGTCACTTTTGTATATATACACCAGGAACTAACTCAACATTGCAAATGAACTAATACTTCAATAAAAAAGGAAAATGAGCTTCTGCATCAAGCTCACTATAAAAACATTAAAGAGATTTTTTGGCTTCAAGATTTCAATGGAAATCAAAGAAATGCTGCTTCTGGCTTCCCCAGTGGCTCAGTGGTAAAGAATCTGCCTGCAGTACAGAAGACTTGCAAAGCTGCTGGTTCCATCCCTGAGTTGGGAAGATCCCTGGAGTAGGAAATGGCAGCCCACTCTAGTATTTTTGGCTGGGAGATCCCATGTACAGAGGAACCTGGCAGGCTACAGTCCATGGGGTTGCAAAGAGTCAGACATGACTGATTAAACAACATATAAAATAAATTCCATTGAGCTCTCATTGGCCAAAGTGGGTAACAAATCAAATTGATGAAGTCATGATGCAAGTCAAATACCCTTGCACACCAAGTCTGTTATAAAGTTAATAATGCTTTAATGTGGACACTTCTAAATTTTAAAGGGACATTCCAGGTGTAGAGCAATGGCCTAATCATTTCCATCAGTTTTTTTAAGTAAAAAAGCATAAATTGTTTGAATAATCACTTGGAGCTCTTGGTAACAAAATGCAATCTATGCTAATGCAACCAAGCTCCATCTCTTTCTCAAAATGCGTTTGTAAAAATAGAATGGTCACTGGAGTTACTGTTTTCTCTACAACCACCAGTGTGTTTCAGTAATTTAGACTCCTTCAGATATTGTAAGCAAAGGCTAGCAATTCCAGGTTCCCAGGTGGCTCAGTGATAAAAGAATCTGCCTGCCAATGCAGGAGATACAGGAGACATGGGTTCGATCCCTGGGTCAGGAGGATCCCCTGCAGAAAGATATGGCAACTTACTCCAGTATTCTTGCCTAGAGAATCCCACAGATAGCGGACCCCGGTGGGCTACAGTCCATAGGGCTACAAAGATTTGGACACAACTGAACAACTGAGCACAGCAATTCCAGAGAAAATAAAGCAGGTTCCTATGCTTTCTCAGTAATTCCCACTTCTAATTGTAGTGGAACTGATTTATGAAAGAGGAACATAAATTCTTTTACTCAGTTTCCTTTTTCTTTTGAAAGAAACTTCTTTAAAATTTCACTGTCTTTCACTGTATTTTAATCCTTGATGTAATTAATTATTTTTTGAACTGGTAAAAGATAAAGAAATGTTCAAAGGAAGCAAAGTTTATGGTTTCTAAATGAAATAGTTCGATTCAGTTTTATTCGGGAGTTATCTATTGTAAAATTTCATATTTATTGCTGTGAATCTTAAAAGTATTGCAAGAAGTTCCATTTAAAATATATTTGGTGATTGCAGCCATGAAATTAAAAGATGCTTACTCCTTGGAAGGAAAGTTTTGACCAATCTAGATGGCATATTCAAAAGCAGAGACATTACTTTGCCAACAAAGGTCCGTCTAATCAAGGCTATGGTTTNGGTGTTGTTTTTGCTTTGGCTCTGTCTTTGCATTTCTTCTTCGGTTAGTTCTCCACTGATCTCCAGTAGCATGTTGGGCACCTACTGACCTGGGGAGCTCATCTTTCAGTGTCCTATCTTTTTGCCTTTTCATACTGTTCATGGGATTCTCAAGGCAAGAATTGGCTACACCCCAGTAAAAATTGTTGTCTATTTGCTAAGTCATGTCCAACTCTTTTGTGATCCCGTGGACTGTGGCCTTCCAGGCTCTTCTGTCCATTGTATTTCCCAGGCAAGAGTACTGGAGTGTGCTGCCATTTGTCTTCCCAATCCAGGGATCAAACGGAAATCCACTGCATTAGCAGGCAGATTCTTTACCGCTGAGCCACCAGGGAAGCCCAATTTTTTTAAAAATGAAAGACTATGGCAAAATGAGTAAGAGAGTTTGCCTCAGGCCATACCCCAGGCATCACCTCACATGACCATTAATGTGTGGCTTTGAGTAACAATTCCTAAAATTTGCCCTCGACTCTAATTGTTAGTTTACACAAATTGCTGTTTTCTCATTGCCAATAAGTTCCCACCGTCAGTTTTATTAGTGCTAGGCTTAAAAAAAAATGCAGTGAAATTCTTGTAAATCATAATTCTCAAACTTCTCATCCAGTGACATAAAACCCAATCTTGAAATATAGGAAAAGAAAAACTTCTCTTACTGTTTTGCTACTACCACTGTGACTCAGACTTTCGCACACACACGTTTTAAATGTAAACAAAGCCAAATGATATAAAGTTAGTTGTAGATGGAACAGAAAGGGGTGATACCAAGGGTCACTCTGCACTCCAGTCATCAAGCGCATGACTCTCCCTTAATAGCTGTCCTTTTCCCTTCTGTATCAGTAAAGTGTGCAACACACTTCAGGAGGCACTATCACATTTCGTGTGTCACATTTAGAGAGCATAAGTCATGTTTTCAAACTGTGGTGCTAGAGAAGCCTCTTGAGAGTCCCTTGGACTGCAAGGAGATCCAACCAGTAAATTCTAGAGGAAATCAATGTGGAATATTCACTGGAAGGACTGATGCTGAAGCTGAAGCTCTAATACTTTGGCCACCTGATGCAAAGTGCTGACTCATTAGAAAAGACCCTGATGCTGGGAAAGATTGAAGGCAGGAGAAGAGGATAGCAGAGGGTGAGATGGTTGGATGGCATCACTGACTCAACTGACATGAGTTTGAGCAAACGCCAGGAGATGGTGAAGGATAGGAAAGTCTGATGTACTGCAGTTCATGGGATCACAAAGAGGACTTAGTGATTGAACAACAGCAAAAGTAAGTGAAATTTGAAACCTGGCTAAATTGAATTTGTTGTTTTTCAGAAAAGGCTTATTTTTTTTTTTTTTTTTCATTTAAGTGCACTTACAGCATTATGGGGGCTTCCCTTGTGGCTCAGCTGGTAAAGAACCTGCCTGCAATGTGGGAGACCTAGGTTCAGTCCCTGGGTTGAGAAGATCCGCTGGAGAATACTGGCTACCCACNTTTTTTTTTTTTTTTAACATTTAAGTGCACTTACAGCATTATGGGGGCTTCCCTTGTGGCTCAGCTGGTAAAGAACCTGCCTGCAATGTGGGAGACCTAGGTTCAGTCCCTGGGTTGAGAAGATCCGCTGGAGAATACTGGCTACCCACTCCAATATTCTAGCCTGGAGAATTCTGTGGACTGTATAGTCCACAGGTCATAAAGAGTCAGACACGACTGAGCAACTTTCACTTTTCACAGCAGTTTTCTAGATTGAATCCTGACTTAAAAACTACATTATTTAGTTTGTTTCAAAACAGTGATTTTATGTAGTGAACTACCAAAGAGATCCAAAGGAATGTTAAGATATATTTATCTTAATTATCTACCTTAGAACTTTAGAGGAATTAACATCAGTTACCAAACAAGATTCAATCTGCAGCAATTGCCTTTGGGTGGCTCTGATTCTTCATGTTTCTCCCTCCTCCCATTTCAGTTCAGTTCAGTCGCTCAGTTGTGTCCGACTCTTTGTGACCCCATGAATCACAGCACGCCAGGCCTCCCTGTCTATCACCAACTCCCGGAGTTCACTCAAACTCATGTGCATCGAGTCAGTGATGCCATCCAGCCATCTCATCCTCCGTCGTCCCCTTCTCCTCCTGCCCCCAATCCCTCCCAGCATCAGAGTCTTTTCCAATGGGTCAACTCTTCACATGAGGTGGCCAAAATACTGGAGTTTCAGCCTCAGCATTCCTTCCAAACAACACCCAGGGCTAATCTTCAGAATGGACTGGTTGGATCTCCTTGCAGTCCAAGGGACTCTCAAGGCTTTTCGCCAACACCACAGTTCAAAAGCATCAATTCTTCGGCGCTCAGCTTTCTTCACAGTCCAACTCTCACATCCATACACGACCACAGGAAAAACCATAGCTTTGACTAGACGGACCTTAGTCGGCAAAGTAATGTCTCTGCTTTTCAATATGCTATCTAGGCTGGTCATAACTTTCCTTCGAAGGAGTAAGCGTCTTTTAATTTCATGGCTGCA
>SJYX01009025.1:264591-320831 GCA_006410675.1 Oreotragus oreotragus
TTTCCAAATTTGCTGGCATATTGAGTGAAGCACTTTCACAGCATCATCTTTCAGGATTTGAAACAGCTCAACTGGAATTCCATCACCTCCACTAGCTTTGTTCGTAGTGATGCTTCCTAAGGCCCACTTGACTTCACGTTCCAGGATGTCTGGCTCCAGGTGAGTGATCACACCATCGTGATTATCTTGGTCATGAAGATCTTTTTCATACAGTTCTTCTGTGTATTCTTGCCATCTCTTCTTAATATTCTGCTTCTGTTAGGCCCATACATTTTCTGTCCTTTATCGAGCCCATCTTTGCATGAAATGTTCCCTTGGTATCTCTAATTTTCTTGAAGAGATCTCTAGTCTTTCCCATTCTGTTGTTTTCCTCTATTTCTTTGCATTGATCACTGTGGAAGGCTTTCTTATCTCTTCTTGCTATTATTTGGAACTCTGCATTCAGATGCTTATATCTTTCCTTTTCTCCTTTGCTTTTCACTTGTCTTCTTTTCCTCCCATTTAGAGAGATGCAAAACTGAAGATGTGAATGTCTTAGCTGTAGATAACCAGGACTAAAGTCAACAAGTTACCACAATAAACCAACTAGGTTATTTCTCAGTTCAGTTCAGTCTCTCAGTCGTGTCCAGCTCTTTGCAACCCCATGGACCGCAGCAAGTCAGGCCTCCCTATCCATCAGCAACTCCTGGAGTTTACTCAAATTCATGTCCATTGAGTTGGTGATGCCATCCAGCCATCTCATCCTCTGCCATCCCCTTTTCCTCCTGCCTTCAATCTTTCCCAGCACCAGGGTCTTTTCCAATGAGTCAGTTCTTTGCATCAGGTGGCCAAAGTATTGGAGTTTCAGCTTCAGTATCAGTCCTTCCAATGAACATTCAGGAGTGATTTCCTTTAGGATGGACTGGTTGGATCTCCTTGTAGTCCAAGGGACCCTCAAGAGCCTGGAATGTGAAGTCAAGTGGGCTTTAGGAAGCATCACCAGAAACAAAGCTAGTGGAGGTGATGGAAATACAGTTGGGCTATTTCAAATCCTAAAAGATGATGCTGTGAAAGTGCTGCACTCAATATGCCAGCAAATTTGGAAAACTCAGCAGTGGCCACAAGACTAGAAAAGGTCAGTTTTCATTCCAGTACCTAAGAAAGGCAATGCCAAAGAATGTTCAAACTACTACATAATTGCACTCATCTCACATAGCAGAGTAATGCTCAAAATTCTCCAAGCCAGGCTTCAACAGTTCATGAACCATGAATTTCCAGGTGTTCAGGCTGGTTTTAGAAAAACCTAAGAAAGGCAATGCCAAAGAATGTTCAAACTACTACATAATTGCACTCATCTCACATAGCAGAGTAATGCTCAAAATTCTCCAAGCCAGGCTTCAACAGTTCATGAACCATGAATTTCCAGGTGTTCAGGCTGGTTTTAGAAAAGGCAGAGGAACCAGAGATCATATTGCCAACATCCGCTGGATCATTGAAAAAAGCAAGAGAGTTCCAGAGAAACATCTACTTCTGCTTTATTGACTATGCCAAAGCCTTTGACTGTGTGGATGACAACAAACTGGAAAATTCTGAAAGAGATGGGAATACCAGACCACCTGATCTGCCTCATGAGAAATCTGTATGCAAGTCAAGAAGCAACAGTTAGAGCTGGACATGGAACAACAGACTGGTTCCAAATCAGGAAAGGAATATGTCAAGGCTATATATTGTCACACTGCTTATTTAACTTATATGCAGAGTACATCATGTGGGGAAGGCAATGGCACCCCACCCCAGTACTCTTGCCTGGAAAATCCAATGGACGGAGTAGCCTGGTGGGCTGCAGTCCATGGGGTCGCTAACAGTTGGACAGACTGAGCGACTTTACTTTCACTTTTCTCTTTCATGCATTGGAGAAGGAAATGGCAACCCATTCCAGTATTCTTGCCTGGAGAATCCCAGGGATGGGGGAGCCTGGTGGGATGCCGTCTATGGGGTCACACAGAGTCGGACACGACTGAAGTGACTTAGCAGCAGTAGCAGCAGAGTACATCATGAGAAATGCTGGACTGGATGAAGCACTAGCTGGAATCAAGATTGCCGGGAGAAATATCAATAACCTCAGATACGCAGATGACCCCACCCTTATGGCAGAAAGTAAAGAAGAACTAAAGAGCCTCTTGATGAAAGTGAAAGAGGAGAGTGAAAAAGCTGGCTTAAAACTTAACATTCAGATTGTTTCTCAAGTATGCTAAAATTGGGGCAGTCCCTGGCCCCGTGTCTCTCTCTCACCCCCCTCCCCCCCACCTCCACACACACACACTCCCTTCTCTCTCTCTCTTTCTTTGGTCATAATTTTTATTTCTAGAACAATTTCCACCACTTGGATGGAAAAGCAGCAGGGAGTGCTGGCAGGCAAGATGGAAAGAAAAAAGAAACCCAAACCAGCAGAATGTGGGGAAAATGCAGGAGACACATTGGAAAATTTTAGTCCTTGGTTTTAGTCCTTATCTGCCTTTGGCACCCTTTAGACAGTTCTGATTTAATGGTTCTCTTTAGCTCAAAGTATTTCAAGTTCCTCTCTCTCTCACTTGTCGTTAAGACAGTTCCAAGTAGTATAATACCCCGGTCTTACCCACTGGTACAAGAAAGCACAGAATGGTTGGTAGTATTTTGCTCATACTCTGAGACTGATCTGTGCAGCTGTAGCTTTCCCAAAGAACCTGAGGTGATAGCTTTGCAGGTGAATGTAGGAGATGAGTCGGGGAGGGGTTCTGCCCTTTGCCTTCTGCTGCTTCAACCCTCTGAGCCATCACTCAGGCTGTGCCTCCTAGGCTTGCTCGATTCCTCAGGCAGCTCAGGCTTGGCTCATTTATCAAAGCTGTCTGGTTTCTCTTCCCTGCTTGGCGAAAGTGATTTTTGCTCCTTTGGCTACAGCAAATTGGAAAGGAACCAATGGGCAGAAATTTAGGAAAAGTTGAAAAGTGTGAAGAGGCAAGGGAAGCAGAGGATGAAGAAGGAAGTATTGAGAGAGCCAAGAGCAAGGGCGTGGGGTGGGTCAGAAATAAAGGCCAACAGGTGGAAGTAATAAGCAAAGGGGAACTAAATGAGGGAGGGCACAGAATCCACCGGATGCATAGAAAACCTGCATCTTCATCTTCTTTCCTCTTCCGGTCTCACTTTTTCTTGATTTTTCAGTCAAAAGATATTATTTCCTAATGGCTCTTATATCTTGACAGATGTTCAAACCTTCTCTGCCTGCTCTAAATACAGGCACCCCAGCCTTCCTCTCGACCTTGGCTGAACATTAGAATCACTTGGGTAATATTTAAAAATGCTGACACCTGGGCTCCCCGTGAGACCACATATATCCGCATCTCTGGAATTGTGACCCAGCACTGGTGTTTTATTATTTTATTTTTTATTAGAGTATGGTTGATTTACAATGTTGGGTTAGTTTCAGGTGTACAGCAAAGTGATTCAGTTATATGTAGCTATTCTTTTTCAGATCCTTTTCCATTATAGATTATTAAAAGATACTGAATATAGTTCCCTGTGCTAAACACTAGGACCTTATTGTTTATTTTACATAAGGTAGTTTGTATTTGTTAATCCCATATTCCTAATTTATCCCTTCCCACCCCTCTTTCCCCTTTGGTAAACATAAATGTGTTTTCTGTGTCTGACAGCACTGGTATTTTAAAAAGCTACCCTGCCGCTCACTTCCTGCTTCCTGCATCCAAAACCATGCAGTAAAAACTTCCTTAATAGTATATTTCTTTTGCCTCAAATTTCTGCAGTTATTGTCGCTCCTGTGTCCTTCCTTCCCTATGACCCCAGAGGAAGACTGTCTGCTGTCCTTTCTGAGATGACGCCCTGTGTGTGTCTGCCACCTACTCTTTGCTGTATTAACCTGCTTTATTCTCACTTCTCTCTCGTTCCAATGTCTCCCTTTTCTAAACCTAAAAACTGCCCCAGACAACTTCTCATTAAGAAAACCTTCTCTTTCCCCAACTTCCTCTCCTGGTATCAATTCTTCTTTATTATCTTAACTATCTGATTTCTTCTTCCCACAGTCTTAGACACTGTCTTCATGGAGTACAGTCAACTCCAGCGGCACTGCCCCCTCAGAGACTAATGATGACTGGTGCTCAGATCCTGTGACTTGTCTTCGGCCTCACTCAACCCAATCTTCCTGCACGAGGCTCCTCTAGTCCTAGAATTGCACTGCCCAATCTCTCCTGCCTTTGGCTGAGATGATCTATCAGTCCCCCAAAGTCTTATCCCTCTTTTAAATCTCATTTCAAATTTCCCCTCATCCATAAAGCTGTTATGTCTTAGAATCTTCATATCATAGAATCAGTCTCTATAGCTATGAATGCTATTAATAGTAATGTTCCCTCTTTATAATTAATCATTTTAGATGCTTTAAACGCCACCTTAGAAAAACTGCTATCTATTTTTTTGTAATAAAACTTACGTTTTTTTTTCATAAAGAAATACTAACAATTCTGGGAGGTCTACTTTTTCTTTTTAAATTTTTTATCTTATATTGGAGTATAGCCGATTAACAGTGTTGTGATAATTTTTAAGTGGATAGCAAAGGGTCTCAGCTATTCATATACATGCATCCATTCTCCCCCAAATTTCCCTCCCATCCAGGCTGCTGTATAACATTGAGCAGAGTTCCATGTGCTCTATAGTAGGTCCTTGTTGGTTATCCATTTTAAATACAGCAGTGTGTATATGTCCATCCCAAACTCCCCAAATACCCCTTCCCTTCATCTTTCCCCCTAGCAACCCGTAAGTGCATTCTCTAAGTCTGTGAGTCTCTTTCTGTTGTGAGTAACTTCATTTGTATCTGGATTCCCTGGGGGCTCAGATGGTAAAGAATCCACCTGTGATGTAGGAGACCCGGGTTCAAACCCTGGGTTGGGTTGGAAAGATCCTCTGGAGAAGGAAATGGCTACCTACTCCAGTATTCTTGCCTGGAGAATCAATCCCATGGACAGAGGAGCCTAGAGGGCTATATATAGTCCATGGGGTCACAAAGAGTCAGACATGACTGAGTGACTAAACATTAATTTATATCATTCCTTTTTAAATTCCACCTATCAGGGGTGTAATACAATATTTCTTCTTCTCTTTCTCTGACTTCACTTAGCATGACCATCTCCAGGTGCATCCATGTTGCTGCAAACAGCATTATTTATTTTTGATGGCTGAGTAATATTCCATTGTATATGTACACACACACACACCTTCTTTATCCATTCCTCTGTTGATGGACATTTAAGTTGCTTCCATGTCTTGGCTATTGTAGAAAGTGTTGCAGTGATCATTGGGGTGCATGTATCCTTTTGGATCATGTTTTTCTCTGGATACATCTGGGAGGTCTATTTGGATGTGACCAGTAAGGAAAGCATAAGGGTCAAGTTGGTTCTGAGTGTCTGGTTTGAGCAAGTAACCTTTGAAAAGGAAAATGTGAAAGGAGTGAGAAATGGAAATGGATACATTTTAGAGCAGGCAGTATGCAAAAGCCTGAGAGCTACAGACTCATGAGTGAGATGAACACATAAAGTGTTGTTGGTGTTGAGGCCATGGAAGCAAATTGTTTCTCTAGTGAAAGTATTCAGAGTGAGAAGTGGTTAAGGACTTAAGCCTGTAGACACCAATATTCAAGACTAAGACACAGGGAGAGATCCCAGCTTTCTATTTAGCTAAAACTTATTTAATGGACAAAACCAAACACTTTTAAATACTTGGTATCACGGAGATAGATTGCAACTTTCATTGTGTTTATTTTATACACAGAACGGAGCACGGTTGAATCATGAAACCAAACGAAGTCAGGAGCTGTGTTCTTCATGAACTCACTCTGGTTTTTTTCTGTTTTCCTGCCTCACCCCAACTCAGAACCTCTGCTTGTAACTCTGCCTATAATGAGGCTCTCTATTCCAGAAGAAGCTGGTATTTCCATATTATTTGGTCCTGTCCTTAGAAATCCTAGGAGGACCTCCCTGGTGGTCCAGAGGTGAAGAATCCACCTGCCAACGCAGGGGGCACAGTTTTGATCACCGACCTGGGGAGACTCCACATGCCGAGGGGGAGCTAATCCCCTGTGCCACAATGACTGAGCCTGCACTCTTGCTCCATAGCGAGAGAAGCCACTGCGATGAGAAGCCTGCGCCCCACGGGCAGAGAGGAGCCCCTTGCTTGCTGCAGCTAGAGAAAACCCATGCAGCAATGCAGATCCACACATACCAAAAAAAAAGATTTAAAAAAATTCATAACATTTTTTTGTAAAGGAAAGAAATCCTAGAAGTACCTGGAGCCTTAAATGCCCGTTGAAAGTGTGACTATACATCTGCTAGAGAATTTTCACAAGTTAAGAGCAATAGCAACTGTCACAGAAAATAAACATAAGAAGGGATCAGGAGGGCAGAAAATAAGCTATTTCCTCAAGTATGGTTACATCTTCCTGGCTTGGAAGCCATCATCATCATCCCTAACATTTTCAGAACATTTAAAAAATATTTATTTATTTGGGTGTGCTGGGTCTTACAAGCCACTTGAGGTCACATACTTATTAAATACCTGCAATAGTAATCATACATGAGTATAATCCAAGACCCCCTAATAATTACAACTACAGTGATGGTTATGTTCATGTTGTGGTTGGTTTACATTTTTATTTCTCAAACTTGTTTATGCCATTTGTGCATGCTATTTTAAGTTTGTGAGTTCATTAAACATTATGTGAGTAAGTGATATGGAAGGGTTAAAGAAAGGGTATTGTTTGATGGAAACAAAGTTGAATAAATTTACAAACAACATTGTAAAGATGGATTGCTTAACACTGCTGTTGAATTAGGTATAGGCAAGACAATAAAACTACTAAAACTTTATTTAGTTTTCAAGTTGCTTTTCAAGTCTCCCAACTCTTGTTTCACAGTTTTTCCTTTTTTTAACATTGAGGTATAACTGACATATACATTATGTTATTTTCAGGTGTACAATATAGTTATTTGGTGTTGGTACGCACTGTGAAATGTTTACCACAGTAAGTCTAGCTAACATAGACTTCTTGTTAACATAGCTTAGTTAATGTAAGTCCATCCCCATAGCATTACAGTTTTCTTTTTTCTTTTGATAGGGATTTTTAAGACCTATTCTCTTAGCAACTTTCACATATGCAATAAAGTATTATTCACTAAGATCAGCATGCTCTACATTACACCCTGATGACTTATTTATGGTTTATGAGAAAAAAAAGTAGGCACTGCAATGAGCAGATACTCACTCAAAAGAAATGTGTTGGTGCTCCATCAAATGAACATGCCTTTGCAAGTTTTAAATTTAAACAAAATATTTAGACTATGCATGTATTACTTTTTAGGATTCACAGCTCTAATCAGCTTTTTGGATGACCTGCCCAGCTACTGGTCCCACAGCAAGGCTTCTACCAACCACACAATGCCACGTGGTTCATAATAGATTGTTTGTTCATACATCTGTCTTCCTGCTAGATTGTGACCTACTTGATTACAGCATCAGCGATCTCCCAGTTATTATATATGACTTTGAAATATGTGTTAGTACTTAATCTTTTAATAAAAAATAAGTTTGATAATCTGACAACTTGCAATAACCTCAAGATAAAATCAAGCACTTTGCAATCTTGATCCCAGAGAAGCTTAGCACTCTATGCCCATATTCTCCACTTGCATGCCAAGAACTATTGCAAATACTAATACTCAGCTGCCCTTCTCCATTCTAAATAATATTTATATATATCTTGAAACAGTACATAATTGGTTTTATTTAAAACATGTCCTCTCCCTTATTTAAAATTCTTCTTAGGCAATATATGAAAGGAATCCAGTATTTCTTATACACCTACTGCATGGTAGAAATAGGTGAAGTACTTTACATGACATTTCATTGTTATAGTCCCCTGCATGGTAGATATTATTACATTCATTTTACAGATGAGAAAACTAAAATGCTAAGGAGAGAAATAATCCCTCTTATATAGAAAATCAAGATTCAAGCACAAGTTTGTCTAATTCTGGAGTCTATAATCATTCTGAAACACTGAAGTATTTATGTCACCAAAGAATAATCGTGTTAATTGCTCAGTTGTGTCTGACTCTTTGTGATCCCCTGAACTGTAGCCTGCCAGGCTCCTCTGTCCATGGGATTCTCCAGGCAAGAATACTGGAGTGGGTTGCCCTGCCCTCCTCCAGGAGATCTTTCCAACTCAGGGATCAAACCCATGTCTCTTACATCTCCTGCACTGGCAAGAGGGTTCCTTACCACTGCTGCTGCTGCTGCTAAGTCGCTTCAGTCATGTCCAACTCTGTGTGACCCCATAGACGGCAGCCCACCAGGCTCCCCTGTCCCTGGGATTCTCCAGGCAAGAACACTGGAGTGGGTTGCCATTTCCTTCTCCAATGCATGAAAGTGAAAAGTGAAAGTGAAGCCACTCAGTCGTGTCTGACTCTTTAGCAACCCCATGGACTGCAGCCCACCAGGCTCCTCTGTCCATGGGATTTTCCAGGCAACAGTACTGGACTGGGGTGCCATTGCCTTTTCCATCCTTACCACCAGCACCACTATTCTGACAATGGAAGCATCTTAGTCCACAAATGTTAGTACTGTGTAATCCTTGTCTAAATAAAAGATAGACTTGATAGATAAATAGAAAGATGGAGAGATGGAAAGAAGGGGAAAAAAGAAAGAAAGGAAAAAATTAATTTGCAGGCCATTTGTATGGAATTGCCAACCTATATAGAAACTTATGTACATATACACATTCATGCCTAAATACGTATATTTCAATTCTGTTGCCATTTTTCTAGACCAATGGTTTTATGTCATATTCACGTACTAGCACATATGTCTGTATAAATTCTCCACCTGCAACTCTTTTTAGGAATTTGCTACAATGTAGTGCATAAAGTACACAGAGATTCCTGAGCGCATCTCTCTGTGATTTCCTGTCACCATCTTATGCCAGGAACTCCTTCAGCCCCTTCGCGTTCCGCTGGGTGCACTCGATCTTGTTTCCAACAGAAGTGTCGTGTTCTCATCATGCAACGGTGACAGTCCAGAAAATAACTTGTTTTGATGAGCAGCCCATCTTTTACATCTCAGCAGTCCTCTTTAGCCTTGACGGAACACTACTGAACCACTGTGAACACAGCCAATAGCAGCTTCCTGATGACACATTTTTTGTACATGTGCAGGAAGCAGAGAAAACTCAGGCACAGAGTAAACGCTACCTTCGTCCCTGTATTTCACACCAACAACAGGGGTGGTACCCTAAACCCCCATTATTATCTCTCTAACAAGGAGTGGGGCGAAGTTCTTTCTTTCCACGCTAAAAGTTCTAATAAAGAAGGATTCCACTGAGAGTAGGTCTAAGTATAAATATCAGGGATATTTGTTTCTGCCCTGTGTCAATATGCATATTCTATTAATAAATGTATAACGAAAACATATTTGAGATGGGTGAAGTTACAAACCCTTGGGGAGGAAAATGACTTGTGCAATGAAAATGCTACCAGGCGCTGAACGCTGGCAGCCCTGGCAAGGACAATTACAATATAATTTATCACCAGAAAGCACGCTGAAAATGCAGAATATATAATCATCTTATCAGTAAGCAGAGAACAGTGGAAAAACTCATTTGAATTAAGAATCAAAAAATGTTAGTCTCGAGGAAATTATAAGGTGTCAAACAATCAGGAAAATGGAGGTGAACGCTAACAGCTTTTCAAAAGGTGATGCTAATTTTGCAGGGGAGGTCTGTAACCATCGAAGGGTTAAAAATGAACTGCAAGTTTAGGAGTAGGAACGGTTTGTTCGGGATATATACATACTTGGAAGAGAATAAAATGTTCTACTTTGCTTTCTTTCATAGAACTATATATTTCAATGTCACCACGATAAAAACCAAATTGTTTCCATTTGCTGAGAGCCTGAAAGTGCGTCATCCAGGGCCTGAAACTGTATTCAGTGCAGGGCATTTAGATTCCCTCTGCTACAGTCCAAGTTTCTTTTGTTTTTAAGGAACTCTGTATTGTGTGTAAACTGCTATTGCTTTTAGACTGAAGTGGGGGATGCACTAAAAGTGTTAATATCTGGCACACTTAAACAGCACTGGGTCCTTTTCAACCATTTTCACCTGTGCTTTTGCAAGAGACGAGCCCTGGGTAAGGGAAGAAAGAGCAGGCTTTTTGGTCTTGTCCTGTCTCCAGGAAGAATCTCTGAATGAATTCTTGGCCCCAGAGGGCTGTGGCATCTCAGCGGTCCAGTCTGGCACACTTTTAGGTGAGCGCCCCTGGGCATAACGGGGGCGAGTCGGCTCAGTTCCCTCTCTTTTCTCTCCTCAGTGCAGACAAGCCAGGATGCAACTTCCAAAATGAACCGTGCTAACAGACAAGAAAAATAAGCAAAGGAAATGCAAAATGCTAAAAATAAAATACATTATGAAGCGGGAGCAGCCAATCTAGGACATCTGAAGACTACAAAGAAACAGCGGTGGCGAAGGAGTAAAAACATGAAAGTTAAGCTAACTCATCTTGCTATAGAGTCTTTATTTTTTGCCTCATGCTGGATATTTGTGCTAGTTTATGGTATGTATGTGCTTCCCTGGCGGCTCAGTGGCAAAGACTCCACTTGCCAATGCAGGAGACACAGGTTCAATCCCTGGGTCAGGAAGATCCCTTGGAGAAGGAAATAGCAACCCACTCTAGTATTCTTTCCTGGGAAGTCTTGTGGACAGAGGAGCCTGGCGGGCTACAGTCCATAGCGTCGCAGTGAGTCAGACACAACTTAGAGACTAAATCTCCATCATGGTATGTATCCTGCAGACGCTCCATCTTTGTTGTAATGTGTTTGTTTTAATGTGTAGAATGTGATCAGTCACTCTTTTATAGGGCTGTTATAAAGATTATAATTTGTGAGCAAATGGGAGGCATTTTTTAACCTATGGAAGCAGTTTCGGTCAGGAGCACCATGGTACAGCTGGCACTGCCTCGCGGGGACGTGGAGCACCCCGTGGTTAGTTCAAAGTTCTTGTATCAGTTCAAACACAGTACTGCTCTGTGATGTGATGTCTCTAGCGAGTATGCTGCTTTGTGTCTGAGAATCTGGCCAGATTCACATGTAATAAATTAAAGAACAAAATTTTTTACCTGGTCCAACAGCCCTGTGTGTTCTAAAGACACACTCTCCTCCCAAGTCTTGCCCCTCCTGCCTCTAGCCAATTGCCCATTTCTCTCCTGAGTGAGATTTTAGTATTTACCTCATTTGGACAGTATTGATGTCAGGCTTCTATAACCCACTAAAGCCTCGTCCTCCTGGGTTTAAGTGTCTCGATTCTAGACACAACTGGAAAACTCTTTTCCTCTTTCCTAGTCTTCCCAGGACCTCAGACTGTAAAAAATCTGCCTGCAATGCAGGAGACCCGGGTTCAGTCCCTGAGTTGGGAAGATCCCCTGGAGAAGGAAAGGCAACCCACTCCAGTATTCTTGCCTAGAGAATTCCATGGACAGAGGAGCCTGGTGGGCTACAGTCCATGGGGTCGCAAAGAGTCGGACACACTTACTTATTTTTCCCATAAAGCGGTGGTGGGGGGCCGGGGGGAGGGTGTTCTTGTCAAATGAGTTTAGTTTCCCAAAATGGCAATATACCCCAGGCTCCTCTATCCCTGGAATTCTTGCAACATTATTTCCCAGCTGGTTGTTCCCAAGGCAAAAATATCTTTTGAATGATTAGAGGGAATTGATTCCTTAAATGATTTCATGTCAGGGTTGTATTTATGGTTTTACAATAAAGCGATATTTAGAGGGGAAAGGCTATATATGCATATATGATATGCATACATCCACGCTTTAGTATTGCCTGAGATCCTTCCTGTGAATGAAGCCAGGTATCTGGTTGTTGTTATTTACTCACTAAGTCGTATCCTAGTCTTTAGCAACCATTCTAGTCCCCACACAAATCACCACCGGGGCCAATGCAAGGCCTCATCAAGGACATAAAAAGACTGAGAGAGACTGTTGAGAGATCCACTGGGAGGCAGGAGGGTTCAGTCTGAGGGCTGAACAGGAGAACCAGGAAAAAGCCTCCTGCAGCCTGGGCCTTTCACCAAACACAGCACAGTGATGGTCTACCCCAGAGGGAGGAGCAGGAGTGCAGAGAGGACCCCCAGGGAGGTGCGGGAAAACCCAGGCCCTTTGTATTTGAGGAGGAGGAGAACTGACAGCAATTCTCCAACTCTCCATAAACCCCACACTGTGTCTTTTACAGCTGTTTATTTTTTTAAAATTTTAACCTTTTCACTAATGGTATCTTTGACACTATATGAAATATTCTTAAAAAGTAAAATAAATTTAAGATAGGTTGGACTGAAAGATATCACTACAATCAAATTATATAAAGGAAGTAAATCAGATTTACTTGTATTCTTTACAGATCAGATGTAAAACTGGAAAAATTTATATTTTAGCAGATGGCTAATCATTGATCTAATAAGAAGAGCTTTCATGTCATCAGCAACAAAGTCAGAAAGGCATTCTCTGAACAGTGATGTTCAGTAGAGTTCTTTCCTGTTACATCCAGTCGTTTTCATCTTTAAGAAGGAAACTAAAAAAGAATTAAAAAAGCAGTTACCATTCAGAGTCAGTTGCAGGCATAGCCGCAGAGTCTATGCATGTAAATAATGGTCTGATGCTGTCCAGAGAGGCTAGTGACTCATTCTCACACTTGGCCTCTAGATAGAATCATAATTACTGGAAAATTTCACAATCTTCTGTCTCTTGTTGTGAATACTAAGAAAGCACAAATGTATGTTTAATGAACAAATAAAACATTTGTTTCACTAGTTTGAGTGACTCAATCTAGTGCTTCAATCTTTTGATCAATAAAAGACTAAAATACCTTCCATTAGCTTCTTAAAGTAGCAAGAAAAGAGGCATCAGTAAGATATATGTTCACAAAACCACCTGTGACTCAAGGCCAAACTGAGGTACATGGTCCTTAGTTTCTCTTCCTTCGGTCCTTGCTTCCTTTTTTAAAAAATGTAATTTTTTGTATTTATTTTTGGCTGTTCTATGTCTTTGTTGCTGTGCAGCTTTTTCTGTAGTTGCAGTGAGCAGGGACTACTCTTCATTGCAGAGTGGGGGCTTCTCCTGCTGCAGAGCACAGGCTCTCAGGCATGTGGGCTAGGAGTTGCAGTTCCTGGGCTCCAGAGCGTGGGCTCAATAATTGCAGCACACAGGCTTAGTGGCTCTGTGGCATGTGGGATCATCCCTGACCAGGAATTGAACCTGTGTCTCTTACACTGACAGGCGGAGCCTTTATCACTACGTCACCAGGGAAGTTGTCTTGCTTCTTTTAGCCACTCACTTGACAAATACTTTTTGAGGGACTTCCTGGTGGTCCAATGGCTAAGACTCTGCCCTCCCAATGCAGGGGGCCTGGGTTCAATCCCTGGTTGCAGAACTAGATCCCACATGCTGCAACTAAGACCTGGCACAGCCAAATAAATAAATCAAAATATTAAACATCAATCAAGAAAAAAAAACTCAAAAAACCTGTTTTTGAGGACTTATCATGAGCAAGGCCAGGTGTGTGTCTGTCTTCTACACTCCCATTACACATGAGGAAACTAAGACACCATATTGAAATATGGTGGTGCATGGTGGATGACATTAGAAAGAGTATTCAACATTCTTTCCACTTGTGTTCAGCTTAACAACTGTGATAAGTGGGGCTGCTTGAATTTCTGGTTGTATAATCAGATAAGGTGCCTGAGACCCTTCTTGCCTTCCTCAGGACCACCAATATATTTACAATTCCTCTTTTAAAAAATACACGAATCTTCTGCATCTCTTTGCAAATGGAGATATTCCATTAGCCAGCATTTCAATATCACTCTTGGTCACATTCTAAATCTACATATGTTCTTATATTTAGATCTGATTGGTCTTGAAAAATACTGGTCCTGTCAAACACACTTATTGATTCTCTCCTTGTATTCACAGTTGGCATTCCAAAAACTTTTTTTTTCCCCATATAATTCTGCAGTCACATTATTCAGCAGTGACTGTTTTAAACCTTCTCCATTTTCCTAAAACTTAAAAAAAATTGCATTTATTTATTTGGTTGTGTGACTCTTAGTTGCAGCTCACGGGGTCTTTTAGTGGGGACATGGGGACCCTTAGTTTGGGCATGTGGGATCTAGTTCCATGACCAGGGATCAAACCTAGGGCCCCTGCATTGAGAGCATGGAGTCTTAGCCACTGGACCACCAAGGAAGTCCTTTTTCTAAAACTTTTATTCGTGCTGCTTTCCATTTCTTCCTTGGTGTCAGCAGTTCATATAAGCTAGTGTCTTAGAAGGAAAAAAGACATTTCCTCCATCTTTAAATCACCAGACATCCCTTCTCTCTTCATTCAACTCCCTTTTAGCAAAAGAGGATGTGGTCCTCCCTGCTGTAAAATTCAAAATCTCCCAGTTGTGAGTGGGGGATAACCTCTCCCAACTTCTCAGGAATTTTTACACAATCAAAAAAGTTTTTCCTTTGAAATATTTTCCAATTTTCTCTTACGCCTGAGGTGGCTCAGAGGTTAAAGCATCTGCCTGTAATACGGGAGACCTGGGTTCGATCCCTGGGTCGGGAAGATCCCCTGGAGAAGGAAATGGCAACCCACTCCAGTATTCTTGCCTGGAGAATCCCATGGGTGGAAGAGCCTGGTGGGCTACAGTCCATGGGGTCGCAAAGAGTCGGACACGACTGAGTGACTTAACCTTAACCTCCAGCTCTCTAAAGCCTCTCTTGGAGAAAAAAACTAAAACCCTTACCTGATCCCTCATTCACCTTCGTGGGCTTCCCTGTTGGCTTAGATGGTAAAGAATCTTCCAGCAATGCAAAAGACCTGGGATCAGTCCTTGGGGCAGGAAAATGCTCTGGAGAAGGAAACGGCAACCCACTCCAATATTCTTGCCTAGAGAATCCCCATGGACAGGGGAGCCTGGCAGGCTACAGTCCATGGGGCTGCAAAGAGTCGGACATGACTCAGTGACTAACACTTTCACTTTTCATTCCCTTAAGCAGCAACAAACTTGTCAACAACATTGTGCATATTTCACTGTTTCCAATTCTCATTTCATCATCACTAGTCAGCACTCTTATCTAGCTTGAACCCCACCATTTCCACCAAAGCAGCGTTCATCAAAGTACCTAGCAACTTCCATGCTACTAAATGCAATTATCTTTGCAGGTTTTCATCAGGTTTTGTTTCTCAGCAGTATTAGATGATAAATATATCATCTTCTTAAGACACTTTCTTCTTCTGATGTGTTATAACACATTCTCCTGACTTTCCCTGTATATTTGACTGTAGCTTCTTGCTGTTCTTTATATGTTCTTTCTCTTCTATCCTGGAAGTAATTCTTGGCTTTCCTCCAGATCATACTCAGTGTCTTTTCTGCTTTTCATGTCTCTCCCTAAGCAATCCCATGGTTTAGTCACCATCCACATGTCTTGACTAGACATTGATCTTATGCACCTGGTAAGATGTCCCCCGACTGTCTCCTTATTTTTCCTTGGTCATCACCTCACCTAGACCCACCACATTTCCCCTTCAAGGTGAATGCTGAGGTTGTTTGATTTGGGTATTAAAAGTTGAGAAGAATTTTAGTATTTTACAAGGTAGAATATAGAAGTAGAAGAAATTATTCAAGATATTGAAAAATAGCAAAAAACAAAGGCACAAATTCATAAGAAAACAAGATCAAGATGAATTTTGAAATCAGTAAGCAACCTGCTTGATCTGACCACAAGCTTTAAAAATGGGCTGACTCTGTCAGATAAGGAACCCAGTCCCCATTCGAAAAATGAGTGAAACCATGATGGTTTACAATGAGGGCCATATGGTCTCAAAACAGTGGTTAAGATGACAAACCTCAGGGCTTTGCGCAAGGTGGCTTTATGGAAGGAGACTGCAGAACCTGGAACATGGAGTTAGGATATAACTATTTTAGGTTTTCTGTTTGTGGCTGATAAAGGCCTCAGTGAAGATGGCAATGACAACTGGAAGAATGGGCCCAGAAAACATCTTGAAAAACAGCAACTAAATTTGATATGCAGGACATGCTCAGATGAAAATTCAGGCTAAAACGTCTTTTGAAGTTGAAAGTAATTGCAAAAAGGGAGTCACTACTTAATGTTAAAGGATTTGAAAAACATGAATCTAGCCTCTTGGGAAGAGGCCTGGGGTGTTCATATTAATTTGTTAATAAAAGTCATACTCAAAGAGATGGGAGCTGAAAATTTCATAGCTGTGTTTTCCAAAGAGAAGGATAAGTAGAAAAAGGAAAGAGAAGAGACTCAAGGCTAAGATCATAGGAGGTATATTAAATGTTAAGGAAGAAAACAAGCAAAGAAGAGATGTAATTTTTTGAGGGCCAGAGAAGCCAAGGAACAGAATGCTTTGGAGGGAGGAGAGGGGGTCTCAAGAGGGAGGAGATTAAATTATGGCTGACTTGCTTTGTTGTATGGCAGAAAACAACACAACATTGTAAAGCAATTTTCCTCCAATTAAAATAATTTTTTTAAAAAGAATGTTTCGGAGGAGCCAAGGCGGAGGAAAGCACATGGCAACTTCTGAGGGTTTTAAACCCTTACAAGGAATTAGGAAGGGCTTTCCAGGTGGCTCAGTGGTAAAGAATCTGCTTGCCAACACAAGAGATGCAGGAGATGCGAGTTCAACCCATGGATCAGAAAGATGCATGGAGGAGGAAATGGCAACCCACTCCAGTATTCTTGCCTGGAAAATGCTGTGGACAGAGGAACCTGGTAGGCTACAGTCCAAAGGGTCTCGAGAGTCAGACACGACTGAGCAACTAAGCATGCACATATGCAGGGGATTAGGAAGAGTGTGGTGAAAGCACCTCAGTCTTCAAAGAAGTGTGATGAAGGGAAAAAAAGGAAAGAGAGTCACAAGATGTTAGTTAAGAGGAAGTAGAATTTGTGAAAAGTTGATGTTTTTGCTTGCTTACTTTAGGCTAAGGAAAACATGAAGCATATCTATACAGTGTAGAGGGGCAGTTATTGGAGAAAGGAGACACAATCTGGTAGAGAAATGATGAAGTGATACACATTTTGGAGGATGGAAGAAACTAAAGGAATTTAAGAAGGAGGGGAAAAATAAGGACAGAAAAATAGACGGACGCTTTGTCCTTCCAACCATTGCTGAAAATAGCTCAGCTGTGAGGACCTGAGAAGGCTGTGCTCAGAAGACTATTCAAGATGGCTGAGATAAAGTTTTCCGGCACTGTTAAGATAAGGGAGGAATCAGATCACCGAGAGTTATTCATCGCCTCAAACGGCCACATACGAAACGGAAAAGAGTAGCTGCCAAGATAGTTTTTGAACATTTCTTTTGAAAAGCGCTGAATGAGCTGTGCCCAAATGATTGTTGTATCTGTTATATTTAGAAAAGTCTCAACCTGAGAAGGCAAATAGTTTTAATCTGTCATGTCAATTCCAATTGATTAGTAAACCTGCAGTGCTATTGGAAAGGCTTATAAAGCCAGTTCTAGCTCAGCAGGACAGTACCCTGTGATTGATCAGCAGTGTCTACTTTGGGCCAAGCCTAGAGGGTTGATATATTTGCTAACTCTGAAACTGTAACTATTAGCTATTTAGTCCAATTTTCTGATGTACAGATCAGAAGCAAGACAGCATTTAGATATTCATCACAGGCTTATATGAATGTAGAAAAGTCAGGCAAAGTCATCTCACTTTAAGATTACTTGGCTGAAAGATCTGGGCTTTGGAACCCAGGTTTTGAAACCTAGTAGAAATACCAGACCTCATGCATTTTTCTAACTGTTTTCAGATATCTAGATATCTGTTTCTTCCTTCCAAGTTCATGTGGGATTGACTTGTAACCCACATGAACTTTATATTTTATATATATATATATAAAACCAAAATTTGCAGCAGTATCCAAGATTGATTGTCTGATGTTCTTTTCAGTAGAAAGAAGACTATTCTTGATTGGGAAGTTTTCAAAATACACTGTTTTTAGTGAAACAAAGAGAAGATGGCAGAGAGAGAAGAAAGAGGAAGCATCTCTATGTGAAGAGAAGTCTGCAGACAAGAGAGTAAAACACTTTCTAGAGTGCCAGCCCCTGTCAGGGATGCAAATATTGGTGAGAGACCCTGGGAAGGAGGCAGGGTGTGGTTGGTGCAGCATACTCCTCTTCATTTGCTTCGAAGCCTCGATTTAACTGGAGGGAGAAAATAGCTAGATGGAAGAAAATCAGAAAGATCATTATTTTATTAAAGATATATTACTAAGAATATAAACATTGATATATTTCTTGAGTATAATTAACTTTTTGGTGAGCATTGTTGAAACTAAGTTCTATATTTAATAGTTGCATTCTTGTTTTCTATACTTGTGTTATAAAATTCCTCTGCTATTATGTAGTGCATTGTTCATGGGAAGCTGTTTTTAAAGGAAACCCAGTTCTGTCTTGATAAATAGCAGGAAACTACCAGATGTTTCCTACTGTCTAAGCCAAACCCGTCAGCAGAGTGACCATGCTCTCTCTGACATAGTCATGAACTCTATACCATCCACAGCCTCCCCTGTAACAGAGTCCAGTGCTTTAGCACACAGCAAAACATACAATTTAAATAGTTATAAAACAAAATAAAACAAAAAAAAATGAAGAACATCACTCTAATATTATTTTACCTTTCTTACTAAAAAAAAAGCAGCTGTTTTTTTCTAATCAAATTTTAATCCATATAAGGAATAGACTTTCTTTCTGATATCTTCTAAAAATAGAATTTACATTTTTTTTTTCTTCTGAAAGTGGAGAGTTTTTAAAGAGATTAGAGAGAGAAAAGGATAACTTGTTCTTTAAGAAGAATACATCAGTATTTTTAAAGGCAATTGCTAGCTAAGCAAGTTCCTTGTTTGAATAACCCAGACTGACCCTTGCTTAGCTAGCATTCTAATCTTGCAGCCACCTGGACAGGGGGTGAGATGGAAAGGGAAGACAGTTTCAGACAGAGTAAATGGTATATGTACTGACTGGGAGACAGAAAAGCTTAAGACTTACTTAGCTATTAGCCAGCATACAATGGGAACAATATCCAGCATGGTTTCGGGTGGAAGCGTGAAGCCAAGCTGAGAAGTTTCTACCTCTATCAGCAGACAGTATAAGGCCATTGAGGGTTTCTGAAAAGAAGAAGTGTATTATTGGGTCACAAATGAGATTTCTCATGAAGAGGGCTAGAGAGAGAAGTGTAAGAGGCAGGGGTCATGGCATGTCTGTGATTAAGAGCCTGGAAAGAATTGCTAATAAAAAAGCTGGTAAAGCTCCAAGAGGCAGAGACAGGTGGAGGAGCATGGAGGGGGAGATTTGAAGTCCAAAAGAGGAAAGGACTTTGAGTGGAGAGCAGATTCCAATGATAGAGAAGGTCACAAGGGATGAGAAAGTAACTGCCCTGGATTTGTTTCCTTAAATGATTTCATGTCAGGGTTGTATTTATGGTTTTACAATAAAGCGATATTTAGAGGGGAAAGACTATATATGCATATATGATATGCATACATCCACACTTTAGTATTGCCTGAGATCCTTCCTGTGAATGAAGCCAGGTATCTGGTTGTTGTTATTTACTCACCAAATCGTATCCTAGTCTTTAGCAACCATTCTAGTCCCCACACAAATCACCACCGGGGCCAACGCAAGGCCTCATCAAGGACATAAAAAGACTGAGAGAGACTGTTGAGAGATCCACTGGGAGGCAGGAGGGTTCAGTCTGAGGGCTGAACAGGAGAACCAGGAAAAAGCCTCCTGCAGCCTGGGCCTTTCACCAAACACAGCACAGTGATGGTCTACCCCAGAGGGAGGAGCAGGAGTGCAGAGAGGACCCCCAGGGAGGTGCGGGAAAACCCAGGCCCTTTGTATTTGAGGAGGAGGAGAACTGACAGCAATTCTCCAACTCTCCATAGCCCCACACTGTGTCTTTTACACACAGTGACCAGCACTCAATAAAAAAAAAAAAATTATGATATGCATGAGAAAGCAAGAAAACACAGAGTCAAGAATCAACAGTCAATTGATGAAAAACCCAGGTATGGAACAGATGGAAAAGGATCAGACTGAGGCTTTAAAGTAACCATTCCTATTGGCCAGCAGCAGCAGAGTAGTATCAATAGCCTTCTTGTTATTCAAGCAGCAGTTCTCAGAGTGTGCTAGGAAGAACAGCAGAGGCCATAGCCCCTGGGAGCTTACAGGAAATGCAAATTTGGAGCCTCACCCAGGTGATTGTGGTACAGGCTAAAATGTTAAGAGCCACCATACCGAACAATTTGAATTCATTACCATAAAGATAACACAAGGTTAAAATATCTCCACTCATCAATTCCATTACACATTGAGAATGAGATACATAGCCATGAAGTAGGGACATTTTCAGAAACCAGAGGGAGGAGCAACAGTTTTGAACTCATTTCAGGACACCAGCAAAACCTGCTACCAAGTGTTAGAGATATCAGAAGAGAAGAAAACTATAGACCAACACCTATAGACCCCTATCCCTCATGAACTCAAATGCTAGCAAAATATTAGATAATTTAACCTAACGCTATATATAAAAAAGTAATACATCACAGCCAATGAGATTTACCCCAGGAGAGCTAAGTTGGGTTGACAATATAAAATCAACTGTGCAATTCATGATATTCACAAAATGAAATAGTGTGTGATCCATTAAATGATGCAGACAAAGCATTTTATAAAAATTTATACCCATTTTATTTAAACCCTTAACATTAGTTAAGGATTTCCCAACAAAGTAGAAAAGAAAATTATAAATTTAACCAAAGGGATCTACAAAAATACAGCAACAACAATTCTAACTTACTACCTAATTGTGGAACATGAGGCATAAAGCTTCTAGAACAGCACTTGGTACAAAATGAGTACCAAAAAAAAAACCTGATTACAAAAACAAAGAATTACTCCAGTTTTTATCGTACCTTCTCAGAAATGCTACAAGTAACTACATGTCGTGAAAAATCACGATATAAAATTAAGTTTCATCCTGGCAAAAATTAGATGTTCAATAGACGTTCTTTTGTGGTTGCTGTTCTTTGATCCCCCTTTTTTTTCCTTTAAGTTCTCTTTATATTTGGTTTTGAAATTTATTCATGTTCTAAACAATCTAGTACAGGAAAAGAGAGACATTCTGTTATACAATTATTTTTAAGCACTTTTTACTATTTTCCTTTCTAAAGAATGGATAATGCCTTCCTATTTTCACTGGCTGAAAAGCTTTACAGAGAAAATACAACTTTCCGATGGTGTGACTATGTCTTTCTGAGTGTGGGCCTGTATGTGTCTTATCTGTTCACACTGGGCTCTCTCTTTATCTTCTCCTGCTTTTTGTGTCTGCCTAAATGTAGCTGGGGCTTCCCTGGTGGCTTAGAGGTTAAAGCATCTGCCTGGAATGCTGGAGACCCGGGTTCGATTCCTGGGTCAGGAAGATCCCCTGGAGAAGGAAATGGCAACCCACTCCAGTACTCTTGCCTGGAGAATCCCATGGAGGGAGGAGCCTGGTGGGCTACAGTCCATGGGGTCGCAAAGGGTCGGACACGACTGAGCGACTTCACTTCACTTCACTTCAAATGTAGCTGGAACTTCATCTACACAACAGTCATCACAAAAGAACATGCATTTAGTGATGGTTCAGTTATTCCGACTGGACCTTAACTCCTAGTAATGTTTCCAAATACAGACCTTAAAAATAAAAAACCAGTGTAAAAAGTGCAAAATTTCTCTGCTTCTCTTTAGGTGTCTGATGGATAAGAGATTTTCTTTCTTATAAAACCATCAAAAGAGTCAAGTATTACTCCTAACTCATTTCAAACTCTCTGAACTTTAGATCTCTCATCAGAAGGAAAAAGAAACATCTTTATCCATAATTCCTATTCTCACTATAGCTTTGTGGTATGATACTAATATTACCCCCATTTTATAGATAAGCAAATTGAGTCAAAGTGAGGTTAGGCAATTTAAAGGACCATCAGATAGACTGGCTCCAGACTTCTAGCTCTTAAACAATGCACGTATTGCCACTCAAATTGAAATCATTTGCTTAAAGTCTTAATTAAATTGTAGGTTTCACAAAGCTACCAACTATTTACCTGGCTCCCAGGGCACAGAGTGGGTATCTAAGACATAGACGAATGAATGAACAGTATAATGCAGCTATTCTGATCCTTGATTTACAGATGAGGAAACTGAGATCCAAGAAGCCAAAATCATCTACTGAAAATCAAGCAGATAGACAGGACATCCAAGATCTGTCCCTAGACCACTCCGACTTCAAATTTTTTCTTATTCCCCTTTATAGCACATGGCACTAACTCTTCTTTAGGACTCTGGAAACCTCCAGAAGATTAGTAGACAGCAAACAAGCCCTGGGGAGAATTTGTCCTTTTGAGGGGTTGTATATTACATCCTTTTCGTCACGAAGCTTTTATAAAAGAAGGTACTCAACATCACCTGCTGATGATGGCAGTGGCCTTGAGGTACATGAGGAGGAGGAGGAATCAGTCTTAGTATGAGGATGGGAGGAGAGAGCAAAGTTCCACCCCTAGGACATAGTGTTTTAACTTCAATTAGACAATTACGCAGCAGGTATACAAACTTTGATACATTCCATAAAATAGATCTGCTATTTTAACGGTCAGACATTATCTGGGCAAGTGAAAAATTCATTCACTTAAGTAATAAAATCAGATATTGACTCTGTCCTGTCATTAAAATAACACTACACAATCGAGTTTACAGCTGTTTATTTTTTTAAAATTTTAACCTTTTCACTAATGGTATCTTTGACACTATATGAAATATTCTTAAAAAGTAAAATAAATTTAAGATAGGTTGGACTGAAAGATATCACTACAATCAAATTATATAAAGGAAGTAAATCAGATTTACTTGTATTCTTTACAGATCAGATGTAAAACTGGAAAAATTTATATTTTAGCAGATGGCTAATCATTGATCTAATAAGAAGAGCATTCATGTCATCAGCAACAAAGTCAGAAAGGCATTCTCTGAACAGTGATGTTCAGTAGAGTTCTTTCCTGTTACATCCAATCGTTTTCATCTTTAAGAAGGAAACTAAAAGAGAATTTAAAAAGCAGTTACCATTCAGAGTCAGTTGCAGGCATAGCCGCAGAGTCTATGCACGTAAATAATGGTCTGATGCTGTCCAGATAGGCTAGTGACTCATTCTCACACTTGGCCTCTAGATAGAATCATAATTACTGGAAAATTTCACAATTTTCTGTCTCTTGTTGTGAATACTAAGAAAGCACAAATGTATGTTTAATGAACAAATAAAACATTTGTTTCACTAGTTTGAGTGACTCAATCTAGTGCTTCAATCTTTTGATCAATAAAAGACTAAAATACCTTCCATTAGCTTCTTAAAGTAGCAAGAAAAGAGGCATCAGTAAGATATATGTTCACAAAACCACCTGTGACTCAAGGCCAAACTGAGGTACATGGTCCTTAGTTTCTCTTCCTTCGGTCCTTGCTTCCTTTTTTAAAAAATGTAATTTTTTGTATTTATTTTTGGCTGTTCTATGTCTTTGTTGCTGTGCAGCTTTTTCTGTAGTTGCAGTGAGCAGGGACTACTCTTCATTGCAGAGTGGGGGCTTCTCCTGCTGCAGAGCACAGGCTCTCAGGCATGTGGGCTAGGAGTTGCAGTTCCTGGGCTCCAGAGCGTGGGCTCAATAATTGCGGCACACAGGCTTAGTGGCTCTGTGGCATGTGGGATCATCCCTGACCAGGAATTGAACCTGTGTCTCTTACACTGACAGGCGGAGCCTTTATCACTACGTCACCAGGGAAGTTGTCTTGCTTCTTTTAGCCACTCACTTGACAAATACTTTTTGAGGGACTTCCTGGTGGTCCAATGGCTAAGACTCTGCCCTCCCAATGCAGGGGGCCTGGGTTCAATCCCTGGTTGCAGAACTAGATCCCACATGCTGCAACTAAGACCTGGCACAGCCAAATAAATAAATCAAAATATTAAACATCAATCAAGAAAAAAAAACTCAAAAAACCTGTTTTTGAGGACTTATCATGAGCAAGGCCAGGTGTGTGTCTGTCTTCTACACTCCCATTACACATGAGGAAACTAAGACACCATATTGAAATATGGTGGTGCATGGTGGATGACATTAGAAAGAGTATTCAACATTCTTTCCACTTGTGTTCAGCTTAACAACTGTGATAAGTGGGGCTGCTTGAATTTCTGGTTGTATAATCAGATAAGGTGCCTGAGACCCTTCTTGCCTTCCTCAGGACCACCAATATATTTACAATTCCTCTTTTAAAAAATACACGAATCTTCTGCATCTCTTTGCAAATGGAGATATTCCATTAGCCAGCATTTCAATATCACTCTTGGTCACATTCTAAATCTACATATGTTCTTATATTTAGATCTGATTGGTCTTGAAAAATACTGGTCCTGTCAAACACACTTATTGATTCTCTCCTTGTATTCACAGTTGGCATTCCAAAAACTTTTTTTTTCCCCATATAATTCTGCAGTCACATTATTCAGCAGTGACTGTTTTAAACCTTCTCCATTTTCCTAAAACTTAAAAAAAATTGCATTTATTTATTTGGTTGTGTGACTCTTAGTTGCAGCTCACGGGGTCTTTTAGTGGGGACATGGGGACCCTTAGTTTGGGCATGTGGGATCTAGTTCCATGACCAGGGATCAAACCTAGGGCCCCTGCATTGAGAGCATGGAGTCTTAGCCACTGGACCACCAAGGAAGTCCTTTTTCTAAAACTTTTATTCGTGCTGCTTTCCATTTCTTCCTTGGTGTCAGCAGTTCATATAAGCTAGTGTCTTAGAAGGAAAAAAGACATTTCCTCCATCTTTAAATCACCAGACATCCCTTCTCTCTTCATTCAACTCCCTTTTAGCAAAAGAGGATGTGGTCCTCCCTGCTGTAAAATTCAAAATCTCCCAGTTGTGAGTGGGGGATAACCTCTCCCAACTTCTCAGGAATTTTTACACAATCAAAAAAGTTTTTCCTTTGAAATATTTTCCAATTTTCTCTTACGCCTGAGGTGGCTCAGAGGTTAAAGCATCTGCCTGTAATACGGGAGACCTGGGTTCGATCCCTGGGTCGGGAAGATCCCCTGGAGAAGGAAATGGCAACCCACTCCAGTATTCTTGCCTGGAGAATCCCATGGGTGGAAGAGCCTGGTGGGCTACAGTCCATGGGGTCGCAAAGAGTCGGACACGACTGAGTGACTTAACCTTAACCTCCAGCTCTCTAAAGCCTCTCTTGGAGAAAAAAACTAAAACCCTTACCTGATCCCTCATTCACCTTCGTGGGCTTCCCTGTTGGCTTAGATGGTAAAGAATCTTCCAGCAATGCAAAAGACCTGGGATCAGTCCTTGGGGCAGGAAAATGCTCTGGAGAAGGAAACGGCAACCCACTCCAATATTCTTGCCTAGAGAATCCCCATGGACAGGGGAGCCTGGCAGGCTACAGTCCATGGGGCTGCAAAGAGTCGGACATGACTCAGTGACTAACACTTTCACTTTTCATTCCCTTAAGCAGCAACAAACTTGTCAACAACATTGTGCATATTTCACTGTTTCCAATTCTCATTTCATCATCACTAGTCAGCACTCTTATCTAGCTTGAACCCCACCATTTCCACCAAAGCAGCGTTCATCAAAGTACCTAGCAACTTCCATGCTACTAAATGCAATTATCTTTGCAGGTTTTCATCAGGTTTTGTTTCTCAGCAGTATTAGATGATAAATATATCATCTTCTTCAGACACTTTCTTCTTCTGATGTGTTATAACACATTCTCCTGACTTTCCCTGTATATTTGACTGTAGCTTCTTGCTGTTCTTTATATGTTCTTTCTCTTCTATCCTGGAAGTAATTCTTGGCTTTCCTCCAGATCATACTCAGTGTCTTTTCTGCTTTTCATGTCTCTCCCTAAGCAATCCCATGGTTTAGTCACCATCCACATGTCTTGACTAGACATTGATCTTATGCACCTGGTAAGATGTCCCCCGACTGTCTCCTTATTTTTCCTTGGTCATCACCTCACCTAGACCCACCACATTTCCCCTTCAAGGTGAATGCTGAGGTTGTTTGATTTGGGTATTAAAAGTTGAGAAGAATTTTAGTATTTTACAAGGTAGAATATAGAAGTAGAAGAAATTATTCAAGATATTGAAAAATAGCAAAAAACAAAGGCACAAATTCATAAGAAAACAAGATCAAGATGAATTTTGAAATCAGTAAGCAACCTGCTTGATCTGACCACAAGCTTTAAAAATGGGCTGACTCTGTCAGATAAGGAACCCAGTCCCCATTCGAAAAATGAGTGAAACCATGATGGTTTACAATGAGGGCCATATGGTCTCAAAACAGTGGTTAAGATGACAAACCTCAGGGCTTTGCGCAAGGTGGCTTTATGGAAGGAGACTGCAGAACCTGGAACATGGAGTTAGGATATAACTATTTTAGGTTTTCTGTTTGTGGCTGATAAAGGCCTCAGTGAAGATGGCAATGACAACTGGAAGAATGGGCCCAGAAAACATCTTGAAAAACAGCAACTAAATTTGATATGCAGGACATGCTCAGATGAAAATTCAGGCTAAAACGTCTTTTGAAGTTGAAAGTAATTGCAAAAAGGGAGTCACTACTTAATGTTAAAGGATTTGAAAAACATGAATCTAGCCTCTTGGGAAGAGGCCTGGGGTGTTCATATTAATTTGTTAATAAAAGTCATACTCAAAGAGATGGGAGCTGAAAATTTCATAGCTGTGTTTTCCAAAGAGAAGGATAAGTAGAAAAAGGAAAGAGAAGAGACTCAAGGCTAAGATCATAGGAGGTATATTAAATGTTAAGGAAGAAAACAAGCAAAGAAGAGATGTAATTTTTTGAGGGCCAGAGAAGCCAAGGAACAGAATGCTTTGGAGGGAGGAGAGGGGATCTCAAGAGGGAGGAGATTAAATTATGGCTGACTTGCTTTGTTGTATGGCAGAAAACAACACAACATTGTAAAGCAATTTTCCTCCAATTAAAATAATTTTTTTAAAAAGAATGTTTCGGAGGAGCCAAGGCGGAGGAAAGCACATGGCAACTTCTGAGGGTTTTAAACCCTTACAAGGAATTAGGAAGGGCTTTCCAGGTGGCTCAGTGGTAAAGAATCTGCTTGCCAACACAAGAGATGCAGGAGATGCGAGTTCAACCCATGGATCAGAAAGATGCATGGAGGAGGAAATGGCAACCCACTCCAGTATTCTTGCCTGGAAAATGCTGTGGACAGAGGAACCTGGTAGGCTACAGTCCAAAGGGTCTCGAGAGTCAGACACGACTGAGCAACTAAGCATGCACATATGCAGGGGATTAGGAAGAGTGTGGTGAAAGCACCTCAGTCTTCAAAGAAGTGTGTTGAAGGGAAAAAAAGGAAAGAGAGTCACAAGATGTTAGTTAAGAGGAAGTAGAATTTGTGAAAAGTTGATGTTTTTGCTTGCTTACTTTAGGCTAAGGAAAACATGAAGCATATCTATACAGTGTAGAGGGGCAGTTATTGGAGAAAGGAGACACAATCTGGTAGAGAAATGATGAAGTGATACACATTTTGGAGGATGGAAGAAACTAAAGGAATTTAAGAAGGAGGGGAAAAATAAGGACAGAAAAATAGACGGACGCTTTGTCCTTCCAACCATTGCTGAAAATAGCTCAGCTGTGAGGACCTGAGAAGGCTGTGCTCAGAAGACTATTCAAGATGGCTGAGATAAAGTTTTCCGGCACTGTTAAGATAAGGGAGGAATCAGATCACCGAGAGTTATTCATCGCCTCAAACGGCCACATACGAAACGGAAAAGAGTAGCTGCCAAGATAGTTTTTGAACATTTCTTTTGAAAAGCGCTGAATGAGCTGTGCCCAAATGATTGTTGTATCTGTTATATTTAGAAAAGTCTCAACCTGAGAAGGCAAATAGTTTTAATCTGTCATGTCAATTCCAATTGATTAGTAAACCTGCAGTGCTATTGGAAAGGCTTATAAAGCCAGTTCTAGCTCAGCAGGACAGTACCCTGTGATTGATCAGCAGTGTCTACTTTGGGCCAAGCCTAGAGGGTTGATATATTTGCTAACTCTGAAACTGTAACTATTAGCTATTTAGTCCAATTTTCTGATGTACAGATCAGAAGCAAGACAGCATTTAGATATTCATCACAGGCTTATATGAATGTAGAAAAGTCAGGCAAAGTCATCTCACTTTAAGATTACTTGGCTGAAAGATCTGGGCTTTGGAACCCAGGTTTTGAAACCTAGTAGAAATACCAGACCTCATGCATTTTTCTAACTGTTTTCAGATATCTAGATATCTGTTTCTTCCTTCCAAGTTCATGTGGGATTGACTTGTAACCCACATGAACTTTATATTTTATATATATATATATAAAACCAAAATTTGCAGCAGTATCCAAGATTGATTGTCTGATGTTCTTTTCAGTAGAAAGAAGACTATTCTTGATTGGGAAGTTTTCAAAATACACTGTTTTTAGTGAAACAAAGAGAAGATGGCAGAGAGAGAAGAAAGAGGAAGCATCTCTATGTGAAGAGAAGTCTGCAGACAAGAGAGTAAAACACTTTCTAGAGTGCCAGCCCCTGTCAGGGATGCAAATATTGGTGAGAGACCCTGGGAAGGAGGCAGGGTGTGGTTGGTGCAGCATACTCCTCTTCATTTGCTTCGAAGCCTCGATTTAACTGGAGGGAGAAAATAGCTAGATGGAAGAAAATCAGAAAGATCATTATTTTATTAAAGATATATTACTAAGAATATAAACATTGATATATTTCTTGAGTATAATTAACTTTTTGGTGAGCATTGTTGAAACTAAGTTCTATATTTAATAGTTGCATTCTTGTTTTCTATACTTGTGTTATAAAATTCCTCTGCTATTATGTAGTGCATTGTTCATGGGAAGCTGTTTTTAAAGGAAACCCAGTTCTGTCTTGATAAATAGCAGGAAACTACCAGATGTTTCCTACTGTCTAAGCCAAACCCGTCAGCAGAGTGACCATGCTCTCTCTGACATAGTCATGAACTCTATACCATCCACAGCCTCCCCTGTAACAGAGTCCAGTGCTTTAGCACACAGCAAAACATACAATTTAAATAGTTATAAAACAAAATAAAACAAAAAAAAATGAAGAACATCACTCTAATATTATTTTACCTTTCTTACTAAAAAAAAAGCAGCTGTTTTTTTCTAATCAAATTTTAATCCATATAAGGAATAGACTTTCTTTCTGATATCTTCTAAAAATAGAATTTACATTTTTTTTTTCTTCTGAAAGTGGAGAGTTTTTAAAGAGATTAGAGAGAGAAAAGGATAACTTGTTCTTTAAGAAGAATACATCAGTATTTTTAAAGGCAATTGCTAGCTAAGCAAGTTCCTTGTTTGAATAACCCAGACTGACCCTTGCTTAGCTAGCATTCTAATCTTGCAGCCACCTGGACAGGGGGTGAGATGGAAAGGGAAGACAGTTTCAGACAGAGTAAATGGTATATGTACTGACTGGGAGACAGAAAAGCTTAAGACTTACTTAGCTATTAGCCAGCATACAATGGGAACAATATCCAGCATGGTTTCGGGTGGAAGCGTGAAGCCAAGCTGAGAAGTTTCTACCTCTATCAGCAGACAGTATAAGGCCATTGAGGGTTTCTGAAAAGAAGAAGTGTATTATTGGGTCACAAATGAGATTTCTCATGAAGAGGGCTAGAGAGAGAAGTGTAAGAGGCAGGGGTCATGGCATGTCTGTGATTAAGAGCCTGGAAAGAATTGCTAATAAAAAAGCTGGTAAAGCTCCAAGAGGCAGAGACAGGTGGAGGAGCACGGAGGGGGAGATTTCAAGTCCAAAAGAGGAAAGGACTTTGAGTGGAGAGCAGATTCCAATGATAGAGAAGGTCACAAGGGATGAGAAAGTAACTGCCCTGGATTTGGTCACTGGAGAGTCATGCAGAGAAAAGGGTCAGTGAGAATAGAGCTGAAATTGTGAGATTTCAAAGAGTGATTAGTAAGGATCAGGCAAGTGATACAGGCAATGCTCTAAAAAGTGGGAAATTGAATAAAAGCATGGAGAATATTGCTCTGATAGGGAGCAGGAACAAGGGAAAGCTTCTCCTTTTGTTTTACTGCCATAATTGTTGTTACTATTAATTTGGGTAGAGAATCCAAGTCACACTTTTAGGCAGAAAGGAGAAAGCCAATTAGGGGAGAGAGAGAGAGAAATATAAGATATGCCATTCTCTACAGACTTCGGTCCTAGGAGATCCAGAGATACAGGAGTTCAAGAAGATAGGCTTAGTTTTAAAAAAAAAAAAAAAAAAGGAAAATATTTGCTTTTCCATCAGATAAGAGAGGAACCAAGAAAGACGGATTTGACATGTTCTCATGTAGAAAGGGAGAAGGCAATGGGACCCCATTCCAATACTCTTACCTGGAAAATCCCATGGACGGAGGAGCCTGGTGGGCTACAGTCCATGGGGTCGCTAAGAATCTGACATGACTGAGCGACTTCACTTTCACTTTTCCTTTCATGCATTGGAGAGGAAATGGCAACCCACTCCAGTATTCTTGCCTGGAGAATCCCAGGGATTGGGGAGCCTGATGGGCTGCTGTCTATGGGGTTGCACAGAATCGGACATGACTGAAGCAACTTAGCAGCAGCAGCAGCATGTAGAAAGGAGAAAACATAGAGGCATGTACATCCACTGTTCTCAAACTCCTCTACTGAATGAAAGGGTAGGATGTCTGCCAGCAAGGTGGCTGGTTGAAACAAGGCTGGGCTCTAGAAGAAGAAAGTTGATAACCGATATAGTAGAGAATCCAAGTGAGAAGTCAAAGAACCCCACCGCAGGAAAGGGCTACGCCATCCTTGGTCAGGATTTCTCCACACCTGTCTTATCCTGGAAACCGGATAGAGCAGGATGGTGGAAAGACAGGACCAGAGATGCCTGATGCTCCACTTGAGATTGTTTCCTCTTTCATCACCTAAACTCCTCTTCACTCAAGTCGGGGCTAATACTTGCTACGTTCAGAAATGCCCTGTGAGAACAGTTTTGGGGCCATGGAGGAAAAACAATGAGGAGAATGGTGGCCAGAAGGGGAATGTGAGGGGGCTGGACGGATACTTGGGTAGAATGCAGAACCAGAGGTGACCTTGAGAAAGGAAGCCTCAGGATTTCACACACAGGGGGCTCAGCTTTCCTCGGGGCGTCTGTGCTTAGTCACTCAGTCGTGTCAGACTCTTTTAGACCCCGGGCACTGTGGCCTGCCAGGCACCTCTGTCCATGGGGATCCTACAGACAAGAATAGTGGAGTGGGTTGCCATGCCCTCCTCCAGAGGATCAATGGGATCAAGGGATCCTCAGGGTATACAACAGAAGAAATGAGGACTTTTGTCCATCTCTTAAAGGACGGTGTGAAATGATCTGACATCGGATGATACAAGTATGATGCTAACCTGGGGACGACTTGGGCCAGACTGCTACTTTGCTTCAGTTGTGCCTGACTCTTTGTGACCCCATGGACTATAGCCAGCCAGGCCCCTCTGTTGACGGCATTCTCCAGGCAAGAATACTGGAGTGGGTGGCTGTGCCCTCCTTCAGTAGATCTTTCCAACCCAGGGATAGAACCACGCCTCTTACGTCTTCTGCGTTGGCAGGCAGGTTCTTCATCATTAGTGCCACTGTGGCCAGGCTGGATAGAGGCAAAGAAACTCAGAATGTGGGGGAAATAACTGAGAAGAGCAGAGGGACTATGGGGCTTCCCGGATATCTCAGTGGTAAAGAATCCATCTACCAATGCACGAGACACAGGAGATGAGGTTTCCATCCCTGGGTCAGGAAGATCCCCTGGAGGAGGGCATGACAACTCACTCCAGGATTCTTGCCTGGAGAATCCCATGGACAGAGGAATCAGAAAATAGTCAGACATGACTGGGCATACACTCGTAGAGGAACTATAAACAAGGATGTGAACCAACACCGGCATTTATGTAAGGGAGAGAGAAAAAGGTGAAGGCTTAGAAAGTTCACCACTTTGGGACTGAAAACAGAAGAATTTTAAGATAAGCCAGTGCCAGCAGAGGTAAAGTGTGTGTGTGTGTGGTGGGGGAGGTGGAGATAAACAAAACAAAGTAATGGCTGCAACACGGAAGCTAAAGAGAACAATGCTGGAGTTTTGATATTAAAGTTGGTAACTCACCATAAAGCAGGTTGTGGTTATCAGTATATTGTACATTCCGGCCGAGGTGCTGCTCCCCCCGAAAGAGGGTCAGGGTTCAGGCCTGAAGTGTCTTTGACCTTGTGGCTTAGGCGGCTGAGGAATAAAGTCCTGGTTTATATAAATCATCTAAGTGCCCCGGGTTCAGGCCCCTGATAGTGCTCCAGGCTTAGAATAAGAAGAGCAGGGGAGTGAAGTCCATCAGTGATCAGCCTGAAAGACGGTCTGGAGAACATAGGCAAGACTCTCTCTGACATACATCACAGCAGGATCCTCTATGACCCACATCCCAGAATATTGGAAATAAAAGCAAAAATAAACAAATGGGACCTAATTAAACTTAAAAGCTTCTGCACAACAAAGGAATCTATAAGAAAGGTGAAAAGACAGCCTTCAGAATGGGAGAAAATAATAGCAAATGAAGCAACTGACAAACAACTAATCTCAAAAATATACAAGCAGCTCCTGCAGCTCAATTCCAGAAAAATAAACGACCCAATCAAAAAATGGGCCAAAGAACTAAATAGACATTTCTCCAAAGAAGACATACAGATGGCTAACAAACACATGAAAAGATGCTCAACATCACTCGTTATCAGAGAAATGCAAATCAAAACCACAATGAAGTACCATCTCACGCCAGTCAGAATGGCTGTGATCCAAAAGTCTACAAGCAATAAATTCTGGAGAGGGTGTGGAGAAAAGGGAACCCTCTTACATTGTTGGTGGGAATGCAAACTAGTACAGCCACTATGCAGAACAGTGTGGAGACTCCTTAAAAAACTGGAAATAGAACTGCCATATGACCCAGCAATCCCACTACTGGGCACACACACTGAGGAAACCAGAATTGAAAGAGACATACTCACTAGTAACCTGAGAAATTAGAATGAAGACATAAACAGTATCTTTTAGATAGCTTTAAAGGGGAGCAACTAGGTCAGTATACCTGGTCAGTGATCAGAAAAAGCGCGCCTATCCTAAGAGTATGCAGCACAGAAAATTTTCACAAAGTGAACACAACTGTGTCAGTAGGGACCTTACTCTACACCCAGTATCCCAGATGCAGCATCTCCTTCCTGCCCCCCTTTTAGTCCTGCCACACCTGTAAGAGCAATCAGTCTTGACTTTTAACATCATAGGCTGACTCTGCATCAAAAAGTGCACTGTCATTTGGTTCCTATTTTTAATTCTCTCTAGGCATAGTACTCTTGCCTGGAAAATCCCATGGACGGAGGAGCCTGGTGGGCTGCAGTCCATGGGGTCGCGAAGAGTCGGACACGACTGAGTGACTGCACTTTCACTTTTCACTTTCATGCATTGGAGAAGGAAATGGCAACCCACTCCGGTGCTCTTGCCTAGAGAATCTCAGGGACGGGGGAACCTGGTGGGCTGCCATCTCTGGGGTCACACAGAGTTGGACATGACTGAAGCGACTTAGCAGCAGCAGCAGGCATAGTTCATGATAGACATATCCTCAGGTGGTAATATACCAACAAAAATGCTAGTACTTTAGTACTTTAAATGGCATGTCACAAAGAAGGCCAGGGTAAAGAAAGGGTGTGAAGGGAAAGGCTAATGCTATAATCACTGGGGTTATAGACAGAAATTCTAAGGTAGAGGGTGTCAGAAAGTCATCTGAGGTTGGCAGGAGACTGGGGAAGGGGGGGGAGCAAGGTCTCCGATGTCATCAAGAAAGAAGCAAGGCTGGCAGGTGACTGCGTCCAAGGAAGGGAGGCTGGGGAAGGAGCAGTGTGAACTCGAAATGTGAGGAAGTGAAGGCAATCGGGTGGTGGTCAGGACCTGGCCGAGGGGATCCCTCCACCTAGGAAGGAAAATTGGTGGAAGGAGGAGCAGTCTCTCTGGCTGACTGTGATCATGGAAAAGCCACGGGAAGGAAATCATTGAGAAGATGGGTCAGGTTGATTACCCTGGGCTGGAAGGCAGGCAGGAATCAGCAGAGGGGACCCGGACTCAGCCCCAAGCCTGCAAAACTCTGAAACAGTAACAGGATCTAAGCTGAAGTCAGTCCCTTTCACAGGGGTTATACACGCAACCTCCCTCCCAAGGTAAAGAATTCTAACTGTTTTGAGTTTCTTTGACACTTTTGAGACGAAAACAGCTGATTGTCTCACCAGAGTGGAGAGGGGGTGGGAGAAACATTGATAACAACATTTTACATTAAATTTCAGAGGGTTGACTGACTCCTAAAACTCACTCATACTTATATACATCACAAGCTACCAGGAAGAGAGAGGCAAGAAGAGAAGGGAGAGGAAGAGGAGGAGGGAAAGATGGAGAGGAAGAAAACCAATATGCCAACAACAATGTGGGAGACCAAGAAGATGTATGCACTTCTAACCCCAAACCCCATATCTTTATCCTCTTTCATTAGCAACCTCTATTTATTCAGTTGATTGCACCCTGTACCAAAGAGAATCCAGAAGATGTATATGGTTCAGTTCTTTGTTATATACTTGTATACCAGGTAACCAGGCGGTTTCTTGTGAAATATATTAAAATCAGCATCTCTAGAGCAGGTATCCCCAACAACTGGGATCTAATGCCCGATGATCTGAGGTGGAGTTGATGCAACAATAATAGAAATAAAGTGCACAATAAATGGAATGAAACCATCCTTCCTTCCCACCCTGGTCCATGGAAAAATTATCTTCCACAAAACTGGTCCCTGATGCCAAAAAGATTGGAGACTGCTGCTCTAGGGAATGGAATGTACACATCCAAGGAAACAAAACTAAACAATGAGCAAAGGAGATTCAGGTGGAATCAGGGTCTCTGGCTTTGAGCACTGGTTTTACCATTAAAAACTTCTATGACCCTGAGGAATTTACCTATGCACTCCAAGCCTTGGTTTTGTCACCTAAAATGGGGTTCACTCTAATATTACAAATGTTTTAGGGTTTTGATGAGGATACAATGAGTTAATGTGTACCAAGCAGAGACATTACTTTGCCAACAAAGGTCCGTCTAGTCAAGGCTATGGTTTTTCCAGTGGTCATGTATGGATGTGAGAGTTGGACTGTGAAGAAAGCTGAGCACCAAAGAATTGATGCTTTTGAACTGTGGTGTTGGAGAAGACTCTTGAGAGTCCCTTGGACTGCAAGGAGATCCAACCAGTCCATTCTGAAGGAGATCAGCCCTGGGTGTTCATTGGAGGGAATGATGCTGAAGCTGAAACTCCAGTACTTTGGCCACCTCATGCGAAGAGTTGACTCATTGGAAAAGACTCTGATGCTGGGAGGGATTGGGGGCAGGAGGAGAAGGGGACGACCGAGGATGAGACAGCTGGATGGCATCACGGACTTGACGGAAGTGAATTTGAGTGAACTCCGGGAGATGGAGGCCTAGCGTGCTACGATTCATGGGGTTGCAAGGAGTCAGACATGACTGAGCAACTGAACTGAACTGAACTGAAAGCTCTTGGCAGAAAGTCAGAAAAATTCAACATATGTTAGCATTTGTCAGCAGGCATGACACAGGAGTAAGAAGAAGCCTGTGAAAAAAGCAGGCTTGCAGAGCTGATCCTTTCACAGTGGCCTTGCCACTACTTAGCTGCAGAGTCTTTATACACGTCCTTGGCTCATGATTGGGAGGGATTGGGGGCAGGAGGAGAAGGGGATGACCGAGGATGAGACAGCTGGATGGCATCACGGACTTGACGGAAGTGAATTTGAGTGAACTCCGGGAGATGGAGGCCTAGCGTGCTACGATTCATGGGGTTGCAAGGAGTCAGACATGACTGAGCAACTGAACTGAACTGAACTGAAAGCTCTTGGCAGAAAGTCAGAAAAATTCAACATATGTTAGCATTTGTCAGCAGGCATGACACAGGAGTAAGAAGAAGCCTGTGAAAAAAGCAGGCTTGCAGAGCTGATCCTCTCACAGTGGCCTTGCCACTACTTAGCTGCAGAGTCTTTATACACGTCCTTGGCTCATGATTTTTAGAAATTTCAGTCCACAAAATCTCCCTCACTTCTGACACTAATTACGAGTTCAGGAGTCGCTCAGACCACCCTTAGAGTGAGTAATTCACTAGAAGGACCCACGAATTTCAGTGAAAGCTGTTTTACTCACAGTGACAGTTCATTATGGCTGGAAGGGACAGATTAAAGTCAGCCAAGGGAAGTGATGCATGGGGCAGAGTTCAGGAAAGTTCCAGCTTTCCAAACATCTTCCCCAGTGGAATCATGGCCAACACGGCTCTCTCAGAAACAGTATGGAGTACACACAGGGGATTTACTGCCTGGCAGGAAAACTCCACCAAAGCCTTGGGATCCGGAATCTTTACTGGGGTGTCATGGTCAACCGTCCCCATGCTGGCCTGTCTTCAGCCTCTCCAGAGATCAAGCTGATACCACATGACACAAAGACTCACCAGAAATCACCGTGTTAGACTCTCTGGCATGAGCCAAAGTCCACAGAAATCAGACATTCATCAGGCAGGATATTCAGAGGGCTTAGAGAGCGCCTCCCAGAAACAGGCCAGACCTCTATTTGGATGCTGCTGGTGGTTCAGACAGTAAAGAATCTCCCTCCAGTGCAGGAGACCCAGATTCAACCCCTAGGTTGGGAAGATCCCCTGGAGGAGGGCATGGCAATCCACTCCAGTATTCCTGCCTGGAGAATCCCATGGACAGAGGAGCCTGGAGGGCTACAGTCCATGGGGCTGCAAAGAGTCAGACACGACTGAGGGACTAATACTTTTTCTTTGGATGAGGTTGAATTCTTTATACTAACAAAAGCTGGACTTTCAGTTCCAACACTCTAGACCAGCAACCTTCAAAATTTTATTGACTAGGATCTACAAAAAGAAATGAATTTTACATGCTGATTTAAACTGATACACGTCTCATAAGCCAAATACCCTTTCCCTGTATGGAATGTATGCTGATACAGAGTGGTGTTTGTGGTAAAGAACCCACCTGCCAATGCAAGAGACATAAGAGATGTGGATTCGACCCCTGGGTCAGGAAGATCCCCTGGAGAAGGGCATGGCAACCCACTCCAGGATTCCTGCCTGGAGAATCTCATGGACAGAGGAGCTTGGAGGGCTACATACGGTCCATAGGGTCACCAAGAGTCACACACAACTGAAGTGACTTAACGTGTGTGCACANGGTCAGGAAGATCCCCTGGAGAAGGGCATGGCAACCCACTCCAGGATTCCTGCCTGGAGAATCTCATGGACAGAGGAGCTTGGAGGGCTACATACGGTCCATAGGGTCACCAAGAGTCACACACAACTGAAGTGACTTAACGTGTGTGCACATGCGCACACACACACACACACACACACGAATAATACTGGTAACATTACACAAAATTGATTGCTAATGGGTCCTCACGTGCAATTTGAAAGACGTTGAACCAGAACAGGGATCCGTTGGTCAAATTCAGCCTGCTGCTTGCTTTTATAAAAATGGTTTGAGCGGAACACAGCCACACTCATTCGTTTCTGCATTATTGTCAGTAGCTACTTTTATGTAGGACTAGTTGCCACAGAGACAGTACTGCCTGCAGAGGCTAAAATATTTGCCATCTGGCCCTTTACAGAAAAAGTCTGACAAACGGGGAAGCCCAGGTGGCCAGTGGTAAAGAAACCACTCCACCCCACCACCCCATCCACAGGTCATCACAGAACACCAAGCTGAGCTCTCTATGCTACACAACAGCTTTCCAACAGCTCGAGTAGCATCGACATATATACCCCTCCCACCATGGTCGATTACTGCCTGAGTTGTGCATTAACCATTTCCGTGTTTTGCTTTTAGCACCAGAACCTTCAGGTTTATTCTCCTGGAGCTTCTTTTCCTCATATCCCTGCTGCTGCTGCTGCTAAGTCGCTTCAGTCGTGTCTGACTCTGTGCGACCCCATAGACGGCAGCCCACCAGGCTACCCCGTCCCTGGGATTCTCCAGGCAAGAACACTGGACTGGGTTGCCATTTCCTTCTCCAATGCATGAAAGTGAAAAGTGAACGTGAAGCCACTCAGTCGAGTCTGACCCTCAGCGCCCCCATGGACGGCAGCCCACCAGGCTCCCCCGTCCCTGGGATTCCCCAGGCAAGAACACTGGAGTGGGCTGCCATGCCTTCTCCACCTCGTACCCCTAGGTTGTTCCTATTGGCTTCCACTGCCCAAGGCTGAGACCCAAGATCTTCACCCAGTGACACAGGCAGATTGTAAAATATCCCCAGCTTTCTACCCTTCTTTGTCTCCGTGCTTTTTGCCAGGTGACTTTGCAGCTCCAGCATGCAAAGGGGGGCGTTTATTGTCCTTACCTTTGAATCTGGATTGGTCTGGTGTCTGGCTTTGCACAACTAAACACAGTAGAAGTGATGGAGTTCTTGTTTTTCCCCTAGACCCTAAGATGCCACTTTCACTTCCACGCTCTTAGAGCCCTCCCATACTATGTCAACAAGCCCGGCACGTCTGTTAAAGGACGCAAGACTTAGAACCTAGTCACCAACTTTGCCCCAGCCAACTCCTAGACAACACCCAGTAACTAGTCAGCCCAGAGTTGATCCATCAGCTGCCTACAGATGAATCAGTGACACCCACTGAGATCAGCAGAGCCAGGCCCACAGGCACTGACCGGTGAACTCAGAAGCAATAATAAATGCATTGTTTTAAGTCACTGTATTTGCTTGGGTCCACTATAACTGAAAAAACATTTTAAAGACTTTTTTATTAAAGACACTGTAGCCAATTAATTAAGTTCCTTCTGCTCTTGTGATATACTAACAATATATCATATTGATAAGTGCTTTCTTGGTCTGCCAAATTGAACTCGATGAGTGGAATTTCTCTTAATCTGCAAATTCTTTTCCTTCACTTATGATACCATGTCTCTTTCCATGAATGCGGATTCATGTTGATGTATGGCAAAACCAATACAATATTGTAAAGTAATTAACCCCCAATTAAAATTAATAAATTTATTTAAAAACAAACAAACAAAAAAATATGATCTGGGAGCTGGAAGGCACCCTTCCTTGCTCTCTTTACCTCCCACAGTCCCTCTGCCACACTCTTCTTCCTTCACATCCCTCCCCGCACGGTCATATGATCCTCTCACAGGCTTCAGAAGGCATGGGTGGGGCCAACTGTCTTTTGGGTAACCACAAATGACTAAATCATCAGATTCTCAACTCACTAGTAACCTGAGAAATTAGAATGAAGACATAAACAGTATCTTTTAGATAGCTTTAAAGGGGAGTAACTAGGTCAGTATACCTGGTAAGTGATCAGAAAAAGCGTGACTATCCTAAGAGTATGCAGCACAGAAAATTTTCACAAAGTGAACACAATTGTGTCAGTAGGGACCTTACTCTACACCCAGTATCCCAGATGCAGCATCTCCTTCCTGTCCCCCTTTTAGTCATGCCACACCTGTAAGAGCAATCACAGTCTTGACTTTTAACATCATAGGCTGACTCTGCATCAAAAAGTGCACTGTCATTTGGTTCCTATTTTTAATTCTCTCTAGGCATAGTACTCTTGCCTCGAAAATCCCATGGACGGAGGAGCCTGGTGGGCTGCAGTCCATGGGGTCGCGAAGAGTCGGACATGACTGAGCGACTGCACTTTCACTTTTCACTTTCATGCATTGGAGAAGGAAATGGCAACCCACTCCGGTGCTCTTGCCTGGAGAATCCCAGGGACGGGGGAACCTGGTGGGCTGCCTTCTCTGGGGTCACACAGAGTTGGACACGACTGAAGCGACTAAGCAGCAGCAGCAGGCATAGTTCATGATAGACATATCCTCAGGTGGTAATATACCAACAAAAATGCTAGTACTTTAGTACTTTAAATGGCATGTCACAAAGAAGGCCAGGGTAAAGAAAGGGTGTGAAGGGCAAGGCTAATGCTATAATCACTGGGGTTATAGACAGAAATTCTAGGGTAGGGGGTGTCAGAAAGTCATCTGAGGTTGGCAGGAGACTGGGGAAGGGGGGGGGGCAAGGTCTCCAATGTCATCAAGAAAGAAGAAAGGCTGGCAGGTGACTGCGTCCAAGGAAGGGAGGCTGGGGAAGGAGCAGTGTGAACTCGAAACGTGAGGAAGTGAAGGCAATCGGGTGGTGGTCAGGACCTGGCCGAGGGGATCCCTCCACCTAGGAAGGAAAATTGGTGGAAGGAGGAGCAGTCTCTCTGGCTGACTGTGATCATGGAAAAGCCACGAGAAGGAAATCATTGAGAAGATGGGTCAGGTTGATTACCCTGGGCTGGAAGGCAGGCAGGAATCAGCAGAGGGGACCCGGGACTCAGCTCCAAGCCTGCAAAACTCTGAAACAGTAACAGGATCTAAACTGAAGTCAGTCCCTTTCACAGGGGTTATACACGCAACCTCCCTCCCAAGGTAAAGAATTCTAACTGATTTGAGTTTCCTGACACTTTTGAGACGAAAACAGCTGATTGTCTCACCAGAGTGGGGAGGAGGTGGGAGAAACATTGATAACAACATTTTACATTAAATTTCAGAGGGTTGACTGACTCCTAAAACTCACTCATACTTATATACATCACAAGCTACCAGGAAGAGAGAGGCAAGAAGAGAAGGGAGAGGAAGAGGAGGAGGGAAAGATGGAGAGGAAGAAAACCAATATGCCAACAACAATGTGGGAGACCAAGAAGATGTATGCACTTCTAACCCCAAACCCCATATCTTTATCCTCTTTCATTAGCAACCTCTATTTATTCAGTTGATTGCACCCTGTACCAAAGAGAATCCAGAAGATGTATATGGTTCAGTTCTTTGTTATATACTTGTATACCAGGTAACCAGGCGGTTTCTTGTGAAATATGTTAAAATCAGCATCTCTAGAGCAGGTATCCCCAACAAGTGGGATCTAATGCCTGATGATCTGAGGTGGAGTTGATGCAACAATAATAGAAATGAGGTGCACAATAAATGGAATGAAACCATCCTTCCTTCCCACCCTGGTCCATGGAAAAATTGTCTTTCACAAAACTGGTCCCTGATGCCAAAAAGATTGGAGACTGCTGCTCTAGGGAATGGAATGTACACATCCAAGGAAACAAAACTAAACAATGAGCAAAGGAGATTCAGGTGGAATCAGGGTCTCTGGCTTTGAGCACTGGTTTTACCATTAAAAACTTCTATGACCCTGAGGAATTTACCTATGCACTCCAAGCCTTGGTTTTGTCACCTAAAATGGGGTTCACTCTAATATTACAAATGTTTTAGGGTTTTGATGAGGATACAATGAGTTAATGTGTACCAAGCAGAGACATTACTTTGCCAACAAAGGTCCGTCTAGTCAAGGCTATGGTTTTTCCAGTGGTCATGTATGGATGTGAGAGTTGGACTGTGAAGAAAGCTGAGCACCAAAGAATTGATGCTTTTGAACTGTGGTGTTGGAGAAGACTCTTGAGAGTCCCTTGGACTGCAAGGAGATCCAACCAGTCCATTCTGAAGGAGATCAGCCCTGGGTGTTCATTGGAGGGAATGATGCTGAAGCTGAAACTCCAGTACTTTGGCCACCTCATGCGAAGAGTTGACTCATTGGAAAAGACTCTGATGCTGGGAGGGATTGGGGGCAGGAGGAGAAGGGGACGACCGAGGATGAGACAGCTGGATGGCATCACGGACTTGACGGAAGTGAATTTGAGTGAACTCCGGGAGATGGAGGCCTAGCGTGCTACGATTCATGGGGTTGCAAGGAGTCAGACATGACTGAGCAACTGAACTGAACTGAACTGAAAGCTCTTGGCAGAAAGTCAGAAAAATTCAACATATGTTAGCATTTGTCAGCAGGCATGACACAGGAGTAAGAAGAAGCCTGTGAAAAAAGCAGGCTTGCAGAGCTGATCCTTTCACAGTGGCCTTGCCACTACTTAGCTGCAGAGTCTTTATACACGTCCTTGGCTCATGATTTTTAGAAATTTCAGTCCACAAAATCTCCCTCACTTCTGACACTAATTACGAGTTCAGGAGTCGCTCAGACCACCCTTAGAGTGAGTAATTCACTAGAAGGACCCACGAATTTCAGTGAAAGCTGTTTTACTCACAGTGACAGTTCATTACAGCTGGAAGAGACAGATTAAAGTCAGCCAAGGGAAGTGATGCATGGGGCAGAGTTCAGGAAAGTTCCAGCTTTCCAAACATCTTCCCCAGTGGAATCATGGCCAACACGGCTCTCTCAGAAACAGTATGGAGTACACACAGGGGACTTACTGCCTGGCAGGAAAACTCCACCAAAGCCTTGGGATCCGGAATCTTTACTGGGGTGTCATGGTCAACCGTCCCCATGCTGGCCTGTCTTCAGCCTCTCCAGAGATCAAGCTGATACCACATGACACAAAGACTCACCAGAAATCACCGTGTTAGACTCTCTGGCATGAGCCAAAGTCCACAGAAATCAGACATTCATCAGGCAGGATATTCAGAGGGCTTAGAGAGCGCCTCCCAGAAACAGGCCAGACCTCTATTTGGATGCTGCTGGTGGTTCAGACAGTAAAGAATCTCCCTCCAGTGCAGGAGACCCAGGATTCCTGCCTGGAGAATCTCATGGACAGAGGAGCTTGGAGGGCTACATACGGTCCATAGGGTCACCAAGAGTCACACACAACTGAAGTGACTTAACGTATGTGCACATGCACGCACACACACACACACACACACACGAATAATATTGGCAACATTACACAAAATTGATTGCTAATGGGTCCTCACGTGCAATTTGAAAGACGTTGAACCAGAACAGGGACCCGTTGGTCAAATTCAGCCTGCTGCTTGCTTTTATAAAAATGGTTTGAGCGGAACACAGCCACACCCATTCATTTCTACATTATTGTCAGTAGCTACTTTCATGTAGGACTAGTTGCCACAGAGACAGTACTGCCTGCAGAGGCTAAAATGTTTACCATCTGGCCCTTTACAGAAAAAGTCTGACAAACGGGGAAGCCCAGGTGGCCAGTGGTAAAGAAACCACCTGCCAATGTCTGCAAGAGACGCAAGTGATGCGAGCTCACTGCCTGGGTCAGAAAGATGCACTGGAGCAGGAAAAGGCAACCGGCTCCAGTATTCTTGCTTGGAGAATCCCAAGGGCAGAGGAGCCTGGCAGCCTACAGTCCACAGGGTAGCAAAGAGGTGGACACGACTCAGTGAGAACACAGCATATAAAAAACGCAAGCTTCTCGGGGCTGAGCTAGGAGTGGTATGATATGATCATTTTCTGAAATAATAGTGGGATTGGCTTTTACCCTCACCAGACTGACTGACCGATGTTGGGAACAGGAATAAAAGCTTATGACTTCATGGGGTTTCCCTCTATAGTGCTGAAAATGAGCCCCTCTGCTTAAAGAGGTGATCAAGTTGCAGGGGTCCTTTCTGTCTCTAACATAAGACATGAAAAGGGACATAATCAGAACTTGTAATCTTCTGCTTTTGAAAAACTGATATGTCTATAAACGGATTTAGTAAAGCTAATTTTCAAGAGGCTGCTCATTTTCTCCTTGGTGCAGTCCAGCTTTGCCACACTAGCTGTGAGGGTTTGTCAAGTTACCAAAAGTCTCAAATTCATTTTGATACAGATTTCTAATCCTCTCTCTTATCTTTTTATCTCTTTCAGTTTATACATTAAAAAAAAACTGGAATATAATTGCTTTACAATGTTGTTAGTTTCTGCCATACAACAAAGTGAATCGCCTGTGTGTATACCTAAATCCTCTTGAACCTCCCTCCCACCCCACCACCCCATCCACAGGTCATCACAGAACACCAAGCTGAGCTCTCTATGCTACACAACAGCTTTCCAACAGCTCGAGTAGCATCGACATATATACCCCTCCCACCATGGTCGATTACTGCCTGAGTTGTGCATTAACCATTTCCGTGTTTTGCTTTTAGCACCAGAACCTTCAGGTTTATTCTCCTGGAGCTTCTTTTCCTCATATCCCTGCTGCTGCTGCTGCTAAGTCGCTTCAGTCGTGTCTGACTCTGTGCGACCCCATAGACGGCAGCCCACCAGGCTACCCCGTCCCTGGGATTCTCCAGGCAAGAACACTGGACTGGGTTGCCATTTCCTTCTCCAATGCATGAAAGTGAAAAGTGAACGTGAAGCCACTCAGTCGAGTCTGACCCTCAGCGCCCCCATGGACGGCAGCCCACCAGGCTCCCCCGTCCCTGGGATTCCCCAGGCAAGAACGCTGGAGTGGGCTGCCATGCCTTCTCCACCTCGTACCCCTAGGTTGTTCTTATTGGCTTCCACTGCCCAAGGCTGAGACCCAAGATCTTCACCCAGTGACACAGGCAGATTGTAAAATATCCCCAGCTTTCTACCCTTCTTTGTCTCCGTGCTTTTTGCCAGGTGACTTTGCAGCTCCAGCATGCAAAGGGGGGCATTTATTGTCCTTACCTTTGAATCTGGATTGGTCTGGTGTCTGGCTTTGCACAACTAAACACAGTGGAAGTGATGGAGCGCTTGTTCTTCCCCTAGACCCTAAGATGCCACTTTCACTTCCACGCTCTTAGAGTCCTCCCATACTATGTCAACAAGCCCGGCACGTCTGTTAAAGGACGCAAGACTTAGAACCTAGTCACCAACTTTGCCCCAGCCAACTCCTAGACAACACCCAGTAACTAGTCAGCCCAGAGTTGATCCATCAGCTGCCTACAGATGAATCAGTGACACCCACTGAGATCAGCAGAGCCAGGCCCACAGGCACTGACCGGTGAACTCAGAAGCAATAATAAATGCATTGTTTTAAGTCACTGTATTTGCTTGGGTCCACTATAACTGAAAAAACATTTTAAAGACTTTTTTATTAAAGACACTGTAGCCAATTAATTAAGTTCCTTCTGCCCTTGTGATATACTAACAATATATCATATTGATAAGTGCTTTCTTGGTCTGCCAAATTGAACTCAATGAGTGGAATTTCTCTTAATCTGCAAATTCTTTTCCTTCACTTATGATACCATGTCTCTTTCCATGAAATGTTCCAAGAAGAGCAAGTAGAAAATGTCCTAGGTTTACTTTCATTATTCACTTATTACCCCCTCCTTTTCTCTGACAGTTAATCCACTTACACTTTGCACATAAAGATTTAATTAATTGAAATTGTTAAGTATCACCACCTTTTGTCTTGACTTCCAGTTCCTAGAATGCAGGAAAATATTGGCCAATTTTTTACATGTGTTATGTCTACAGACCCTTAATCCAGCAAATCAAATTAAAATGAATGGTTTTAAAATATTTGAATTACTCCCTGCTCCAAATTGAAAAGTCCAAATATTAATAAATATTATTTTATCTTGCATCTGCTTTTATATCAAAATAATATATGTAAATAAGAGTCAGTTGAAAACCCAATAGCATACACTCTTTCAACAATTACTGAAAACAATAAAAGAAAAGGCAAGTCTGAACATTGGCAAAGAGCAAGTGCATCCTTGTTGTGTATTTCTCATTGACACGTGACTTTTATTATAAAGAGGTAACATTTAGCAAGAACAGTCTCTGAACTGTTTTTAAGTAATCAGTGAACTATATCAGTATTTATCAGAGTTTTTAGATGATGTTTTTGAAGTATTTAATATCGGTTTAAATGTCTCTTTCCTTTCCTATTCATTTTGCTCCCTTAGACTAAGACACACGCAGGCTTTAATACTATTTCAAAACATCCAATAAGCAGGTTCAATTTCTTTTCCTCCTCTGTACTCTGAAAGTTGGAGTGACTATGCCAAGTCTGTAGAATAGATATGTTCTATATAAATTTAATCTAATTAATTCCAAATGGGATTTGAAGGTGTTTGTTGATAAATACTGATCATTGCCAATACATGAGGATTTTTTGTGAATTTAAGGAACTCTAACCTCACCAGTCCAGGTTTGATGCATGAGACAGGGTGCTCGGGGCTGGTGCACTGGGATGACCCAGACGGATGGGATGGGGAGGGAGGTGGGAGGGGGGTTCAGGATGGGGGACTCATGTATACCCATGGCTGATTCTTGTCAATGTATGGCAAAACCACTACAATACTGTAAAGTAATTAGCCTCCAATTAAAATGAATAAATTTATATATATATATATAAAAGGAACTCTAACAAAGACAGACCCATGAATTCCCAAACCAGCTCTGTGAAGTTTGTCTGTTCACATTGTCTGTCTCGAGCTGTCTATAAGAAAAGGCTGAGATGACTCAAGCTAAAGCCAATGGCTCTCTTTACTGAAGACCTCAGTTTACAGAGATTGAATTTGATGACTTTGAAAAGATTCTTTGGTACCTATAGACAGTTCTCTAGGGCTGACTATCACTAATAATGGTAATATTTTCTAGAAAGTCTTTATAGATAGAGTTTGATTTCTCTCTTCCTGGCACTCTACCATAATTCATGTAGATTCTATCAGACAAATTTTGGTATTAACCTATTATATTATTCAGCAAAAGAGCAAATCTTTATCATTATACAATTAGAGTTCATCATTGTTATAATAATTTAGAGTTGTGATATGACTTTAAGAAAGCAAATTGCACCCATTGGATAAGTTAAAATTGTTATAAAAAATTATAAAAAATCAACCAATCAACCAACAAATAAAAACAATTAAAATAAGTGACTTAAAACTCTGTTTCATACACCAGGGCTAAAATTTCGGGGGCTATAGTAGCTGGTTACACCTATGCCAAAAGTTACATCAGATAGTTGTTGAGCTAATAATTCTCTTCACTCTATAAGAGAGGTACTAATTGCAAGAATTTTGCTATTTTATACATTGCTCTATGTCCATTAACTAAAAAGTACCTGGAATATAGTAGGTGTTCACTAAATAATTTTCATACACCAGGGCTAAAATTTCGGGGGCTATAGTAGCTGGTTACACCTATGCCAAAAGTTACATCAGATAGTTGTTGAGCTAATAATTCTCTTCACTCTATAAGAGAGGTACTAATTGCAAGAATTTTGCTATTTTATACATTGCTCTATGTCCATTAACTAAAAAGTACCTGGAATATAGTAGGTGTTCACTAAATAACTTTTGAAGGAATGAAAAAAAAAGAGAGGTACTATTGCATAATGTTTAAGGAGCAGTCTCTGTTTTGCTAAACTAGCTGTATGATTTTGTGAATTATTTACTCAATACATAAGGCACTTGTGAGAATTAGCAGACATAATCTATGTAAAAAGCTCACTCCAGCGCCAGACAAATATTAAACACATCATATGTATAAGCTATCATCACCACCATCATCATAATGTATGTGTATATGTGTTAGTCGCTCAGTCATGTCTGACTCTTTGTGACTCCATGGACTGTAGCCTGCCAGACTCCTCTGTCCNCACTCCAGCGCCAGACAAATATTAAACACATCATATGTATAAGCTATCATCACCACCATCATCATAATGTATGTGTATATGTGTTAGTCGCTCAGTCATGTCTGACTCTTTGTGACTCCATGGACTGTAGCCTGCCAGACTCCTCTGTCCATGGAATTCTCCAGGCAAGAATATTGGAGCTACCACTCCCTTCTTCAGAGGATCGAACTCTCCTACATCGCAGGCAGATTCTTTATAGTCTCTTGATCAGGAAGATCCCCTGGAGAAGGAAATGGTAACCTGCTCCAGTATTCTTGCCTGGAGAATTCCAAGGACAGAGGAGCCTGGTGGGTTACAGTCCACTGGGTCACAAACAGTCCAGACATGACTGAGCGACTAACACATACATACATACATACATACATACATCACAATATACTCTGTAATTTCCACCTATATGTGAGTAAGCATAATTTCTATAAAGTCCATGTTCCTAAGGGCTTTATCTAATTCACTACTGTATCCTTTGGCCTAAACCAGTGCCTGGTACATAAAGGGACCTCCAAATTTTTGTTGTCGAATAAATAAATGCATACATACATTTACATGTATGTCAGTACAGATTCTTTTTCAGACTGTTGAATTTTACAAGGATCTATTTCCTTCATTTTAAGAGTAACTTTTGCACAAGAACTTTGGAACCAATTTCTGAAGTTTATAATCCACCTTGTTTCATTCCTCCCTGTTCATTTTCATGTTCAATGAAATTACGCACTCTTTAATATTAGGTTTTTATCTTTTTAAAGAAAAAGAAGTCATCATTTAATGTGTATGAACCAAAAGGAAAAGAAAGCAATGGCATCAGTGAGTCTCAAGTTTCTCCCAGTGTCAGTGAATGGTTTTTAATAGTCCATGGATTCCAGACTGAGTGTAGCTTGAGTGGAAAAGGTGCTGATGATGCCCTGGGTCTTCCTTGGATGGGGCAGCTCAGTGTGTAGAGTAGGGTATGAGGTCTTGTCCTAATAGGAGACAGCCCTGAGCACTTTCCTTCTGTGACCATCCCACTACTTCTGTCAAATAAAAGATAACTTCTCATTGGCCCCTGCTCTCCTAGACTGTTCTACTAGAAACAGGGGCTCACTTCTTGCTGATTATCATCCTTCTAAGACTAAAGTAGAAGGGATAACAGTGAAGTGTAACTGTTATTGACTCAATATCTTTGTCTTACTTAATGGGATAAGCTTAATAGATCAAAATGTATGACGGTTAGTCATATCATGTTGACTATACAAACTTATTCCTGATTCATACAACCTTAATACCCACATATACTTACTTTTGGGCTTCCCTGGTGGTTCAGAGGTAAAGAATCCGCCTGCCAATGCAGGAGTTGTGGGTTCAACCCCCGTGTCGGGAAGATCCCCTGGAGAAGGAAATGGCAGCCCACTCCAGTGTTCTCACCTGGGAAGTCCTGTGGATAGAGGAACCTGGTGGGCTACAATCCATGGTGTCACAAGGAGTCAGGCACAACTGCGTGACTAAACAACAGTATTTACTTTTAAAAGCCTATACATAGAAATATGAAGCTTGCTCTATTTTAAAATTACTTTTGCCTCTTAAACTAGATAATATATTTACCAAGTCCCCAAATCAAAATTTTAGAGAAAAATATACAATGAGAAAACTCAGCATCATGCTTTCCCACCTGGCACACCCAACATTGGTTCTAATAGGCAGCAATTTTTATCAGTTCCCCATTTAACCTTCCAAAGTTTATTTAAACAAAGCAGACACAAAAAGGTATAATAAAATGTGCTCAATGTGATTAATCATTAGGAAACTGCAAATCGAAACCACAAAGAGATATCATCTCACACCTGTTAGAATGCCTATTCTCAAAAAGACTATCAACAACAGTGTCGGTGAGGATGTGGAGAAAAGGGACTCTTCTGCAGTGTTGGTGGGAAAGTAAATTGGTACAGAGACAGTATAACACTTCATCAATAATAAAAAATAGAATTACCACACAATCCAGCAATTCCACTTCTGGGTGTTTATCCAAAGACAATGAAAATACAAGCTTATAAAAATATAAGCATTCCCATATTCATTGCATCATCATTTACAGTAGGAAAGATATGGAAATAATCTATGTGTCCATTGATGGTTGAATGGATAAAGAAATTATTTTATAGGTACATGATGAAATTATTATTGAGCCATAACAAAAAAGGAAATCTTACCATGTAACAACATGGATGGACCTTGAGGGTATTATGTTAAGTGATATATCAGACAAAGACAAATATTGTATGATCTTATTTATATGTGGAATTAAAAAAAAAAAGAAAACGAAACTCATAAATACAGAAAACTGAGTTGCGGTTGCCAGAAGTGGAGGGTCAGGGAGGCGAAATAGATGAAGATGGTCAACAGGTACGTGAAAACCTGCCTGTAAAACTCACAGGAAATCAAGGAAGTTCAAATTTAGATAATAATGAAATACCAGTTTGCATCCAACATACAAAATAAACTGACTTGAAATAGCAAGGATGGGTGAGCTTGGTAATGTTAATCCTGCCTAGAAATAGAGATGTCAGTTTTGCTAATATGAGTTCATAGACTCTAAGTCTCAAAACACAAAACCAGTAACTATTTAATCAGATACAAAATGATTACAGAACTAGATTCTTAGAAGAAATTGAACACATGATTTAAATCCTAACAAATTCCTACTTACTGAAGGTTTCTTTTCTAATATATCCAAATATATGGTTTTTGTATTTTTTCATTTTCTAATACATTTTTAGCAGCTGAACACTCTAAAATCAAGATGATTTTATTGCAGTTCTATAGGTTTGCTGAGTTACTAAGATGAAACAGTGAGAAAAAAAGTACATAATTATATTTAGGAGAAACATTTATGATATTGGATACTTATTAAGGAAAAAAACAAAAGTGGACTGACCAATTTGTTATATGGTTGAAAGTAGGTGAAGAGAAAGCCCTAGGACTCAGAAGCATACATGACTGAATAGGTGAATGTGACATAGAAATTCAGGGTCAGCCAGGTAATCCACAACTCTCGAGAAGTTAGAGGATACAGATGCTGTCTTGGCATTCCATGAGAGAAGCAAATGATTTGATCTAGTGGCTCAGCTGGTAAAGAATCTGCTGGCAAAGCTGGAGACCTGGGTTGATCCCTGGGTCAGAAAGATTCCCTGGAGAAGGGAATGGCGGCTCACTCCAATATTCTTGCCTGGAGAATTCCATGCACAGAGGAGCTTGTCTGGGTACAGTCCATGGGGTCATGACTGAGCGAGCAACACACACACACCCCTTCTCAATAACCAGAACAGATGTTTGCTTCCCTAAACAACAGAAGAAAACCTTATGACTTGAAAGAAATGAAATAGCTCATTAAAGTAAAGCTTTTCAAGCACCCAGTGTACTAATTCCATGCCACCTTAAATGCAAACAGTAGCAATACATCCCAAATACTGGTTGTTCCATGGTTGTTGGAAAAGATATATCATTACATTTTTTAACTTCACTGTGGAGTAGATCATGCTTTGGAATAAAAATACCCCAAGGCTCCCAGTAATTCCCACTGATGTCGACACTTGGAAAAAGGCAGGGAACTGAAGGAAATGGGTCCTGCTCTTGGGTTGCTGTAACCTGCTCTTTCAAAAGCCTGGGTATCCCGTTCCTTCTCTGAGAGGGGAAAGAAAGTAATTTCACAGTGAGGATGCTGATGTACCTCAGGAAGCTAGTAGAGTTCGCTGGCACATCTCTGGTTAATAAGGTACACCTATGCATCTAAGCAATTCAATGGATATGAAGTTGGGCAAACTCTGGGAGACAGTGAGGGACAGAGGGCTTGGCGTGTTGCAGTCCATGGGGTTGCAAAGAGTTGGACATGGCTTGGCAACTGAAAAACAACACGAATCTAAGTAGGGGTTTCCCCAGTGGCTCTGTGGGAACAAAGCTGCCCACAACGCAGAAGACACAGGAGACGCGGGTTCAATTCCTGGGTCAGGAAGATCCCTGGAGACGGAAATGGCAACCCATTCCAGTATTCTTGCCTGAGAAATTCAGAGAACAGAGGAGTCTGGTAGGCTACAGTCCATGGGGACATGACTGAGGGAGAGCAAGCATCTAAGAGGAAAGATCTCACCAAGGAGAAACCCGGGCTTCTACGCCACATTTAAAATTGCAAGTTAGTAACTAAACCCATTTGAGTTGGAGCTGACCTGTCAGGGTTTTCCTCCTCTTCCTTTTTACTTCAACCTGGAGCAATCTGCATCCAAAAACAGCGGGAAAGGAGAATATGCTCAAAGAAAGAAGTTTCCTTTCTTTGGGGTTGTGTTCCTGGTGCCTTTATGAAAGATGGAAGGCGACCGTATACTGTGCTGTTGAGGTTTTTGTTCCTTTGTTTCCAATAACAGAGACATCAGTGTTTTAAAGGATGGGAGACTTACAAGTCTGAAGCAAGGTCCTAGAGCAACAACCCAGAGTGTGCAATGAAGGGTAGGCAGCACACAGCAGCAGCCTTTGCCGAAGCAGGAGGGGAAGAAAAGAGGTTGCCTGTGATAGGGGAACTGATACAAGGTGGGTTCATCCATTACCAGGGACACCAGTAGAGGGGTGCGCCTCTCACAGCCCCGTTTGCTGAGAACAAGCACGAGCTGGGGTCCAGGGCAAGGTCACGGCAAGGTCAGCTGCGTGAGTAGGGTATAGGCGAAGCAAGTAACAGTCAAGCAGGGCAGGTACAGAGAGCAAGAGAACAGCCATCCTGAGTGTTCTGATCCTACACTCCACCCCTGTATACCCTGTAGGACCCTTACAATCGTGGTGTGCCCCTTTCCCAAGATGGCCTCCCTGGTGGCTCAGCTGGTAAAGAATCTCCTGCCATGTAGGAGACCCTGGTTTGATTCCTGGGTCGGGAGGATTCCCTGGAGAAGGGTTAGTCTACCCACTCCAGTATTCACGGGCTTCCCTGCCCACAATGCGGGAGACCCAGGTTTGATCCCTGGGTTGGGAAGATCCCCTGGAGGAGGGCATGGCAACCCACTGCAGTATTCTTGCCAGGAGAATTCCACGGACACAGGAGCCTGACAGGCTACAGTCCACGAGGTCATACAGAGTCAGACAGAACTGAGCACCCAAGCACAGCGCACCTTTTCCGAGATCTCCTTGGGGTCAGGCAGTCTTCTTTGGTGCGCTGCACCCTTAGGCTCACTAGGACAGCTAGGATCCCATGGTGAAAAGTTAAGCTGTGGACTGGGAGAAAATGTTCACAACACCTGTCACCAGCAAAGGATTGAGTGGCCAGAATAAAGGAAGAATTCCAACCGAGCAAATGAGAAGCAAGGCAAGCTAATTTTAGAAGTTGGCAAAAGATTGATTTGTTCCTTTGGAGAAAGAAAAGAGGTAAGCTTGGCACAGGCCTGCTGGAAAAGGCTGGTTGGCAGGGGCACAGAGCCAAGCACCTGTGCCAGCGCTCAGTGCAACAGAACTGGACGGTCGCCACGGAAAGACCTGGTGATCACATGCGAGACGTGCCTCCCTGTGGGAGGCAGAGCAGGGCTGGCCCCAAAGGGGCTCCTCTGGACCTCCAGCATTTCTCCAGCCACCATCATCGTAGCAGCACTCTGAACAAAAGCTGTACGATGAACTGGGAAGTGCTTGAACTAGACGAGGCTTGGTCCAGTTCCTGATTCAATTATCTGACTCTGTCAACATTAGGAATTCTACTCATTCAGGTGTGTGTGTGTGTGCATGTGTGTGTGTGTGCTTAGTCGGGTCTCTTTGTGACCCAGTGGACTGTAGCCCACCAGGCCTCTCTGTTCATGGAATTTTCCAGTCAAGAATACTGGAGTGGGCTGCCATTTCCTTCTCCAGGGCATCTTCCTGATGCAGGAGTCAAACCTGTGTCTCCTGCGTATCCTGCATTGGCAGGAGACTCTACCACCAGCACCACCAGACTCACTCAGTTCCCTCCCAGTGCTAGGTGAAAACATGCCAGGAGTCAGAACTCAGTGCTGTAAACCTCCTGAGATTTGAAGCAGAGAGAGCTGGATCTGAGACCTGGTCTGTCAAACCACTTCATCTTTACAGACAGGTCCCAAACAGCTGAAAGGCTATGGGGAGAGGTATCAAAGGTAATGCAAACAAAACAAAACAAAACAGAACAAAACAGAGAGAGAAAGCCTTCTGAAGTTGCCAACACTCATTCTGCAGAGATAAAACTTTATTTGAGGAATCAATATACTGAAAGAAGTGTGTCATGCACAAGTGGTGTCCTTATTCCCATAATCGCATGTCAGATGCTCTCTGTCCTCTTAAAAGGGGTGTGGAGTGCACAGGGATGAGAAGCATACAGCTTTCAGACAAGACCACATCTAGGTGAGTGCTTAAGAAAGTCTCCTTTAAATTTCATTGTTACTCCTTTAAAAGGGGGTTGGTTTTATTTTGGAAACGACAACAAACGACCTCTTCCACTGAGGAGGAAGTGTCTCCCCAGTTATTCATGAAATAACGCAGCTGCCTTTTTCTTTAAAGGGATTCTTGTCTTCTGGAATTCCTTTCACCAGAGGATCCTCTCCAGAACGTTCTTCAATATAGTTCTTTATTTCTTCTGAACATTTAGACACCTTAAGGAGAAAGGAGGAAAGAAAGAAAGGAAGAAAGAAAGAATCAGGATTGTTTAAACTTTGCCACCACCCTTTAGGGAAATTAACATAATTGGGTACAGCCAGCATTTTAAAAATAAAATAGAATAGATGAAAATATTAGCGAGCAGCACAGAGCCTATACAATATATATGAGTGATACAGTCTATGTGAAATAGATTTCTTATTACAGTAGCATTAAGAAAGTTTGAAAGTCACTGTATTAAAAAATATTATCCCCAGCAATTTCTATCCACTATGTCTCATATGATTTCCTTCCTCTGCTAAAATACAATGATGACAGGTCCACAATATTTGAGGAACTGAAACATACTCCACTTCCAACTTTCCATGCTAATGAATTGTTGCAGTGCAGCTACTCCCCAGATAGCTTTTGGGGTGTTTCCTGCAAAAATTCTCAGAGTATGTGCCAGGTTCTTCAATTTCACAGAATGATAGAAGCATTGGAGGAAGTCTGATCTGGAAAAGCTAAAGTTGCCCCAAAGTTTCCCCACCCCACTTGCAATATCCCTTCATCTTCATCTCCCCCCAACCCTCCACCTGTGTTTCCGCACAGAATTGATTATAAGAAAAGGCGTATCTGAGGCTTGCATTTATGTAAGTAGGGTAAACTTTTAAGTCTATCCTTAAGAGACAGTTTGTAAGAGTGATTTATAAAAAATAGGAGGAGAGTAAAAAGGAAAGGAGGAAAAAAAAAAAGATTACTGCTTAATGAGGATCTGCATTAACTAGTAAGAAATAAGAAGTAAAAATTATAGAAGTTCCAGAAAATTCTAACGGAGTCCTCTTAAAACTAGGCAATGTTTCCACTGATTTTGTTATCTAGATTAGTAATCTCCAAACTATTTCAATATTGATCACTAAAAAATTTCTGCATATGTATCCTACAATGTACATAATTATTCACGTACACCTAAGTTACTACATGTGTTAATACATCATGTATAACCATAAAACATAAACTAGAAATTATTAAAAGGTCAGACTTTAAGGTAACCAAAAAAATATCATTTTGCAATATACACACATATCAAATCACTATATGTCTTAAATTATTAACACAATGTTTCTTGTCTATTGTACTGTAATTAAAATTTTTTAAAAATAAACAATGTTTTACTCCTACACCTCAAAGATTTCTTGGTACGTCAGTGTGGAAGCCTCTGAAAATAAAATTTAAAACTAAGCAACACAGTTAAAATGTGGCAAAATAAAATCCTTCCAAGTGTCATTCTCTCAGGTAACATTTTAGGAAAATCACTGTGTGGGCATTTTAAGTGAATTCTCAGAGGTGATGACATAAGTATCCATAATCTGGGCTTTGTGACCACAGAGAAATGTGCAGATAAGACTCACGTTGGGACTTCCCTGGCAGTCCAGTGGTTAAGACTGTCTTCCAATGCAGGGAGGGCAGGTTTGATCCCTGGTTGGGGAGCTAAGAGATCACAGGCCTCCTGGCCAAAAAACCAAAACATAAAGCAGAAGCAATACTGTAACAAATTTAATGAAGACTTTTAAAAATGGTCCATATCAAAAAAGAAAGGCTAAAAAATAGTTTTTTAAAAAATTAGACTCATGTTTCCCTAAATGGTATCTGTTACCGAGCCTTCTTCATTAAGTGTCCAATAAGATGTGTTATCTCCAAAAGTGAACAATGGTTTCTCTGATGTATTTCCTTCCATGATCAAGAGGATAAGTCTGAACAACAATTAGCTACAAGCCAGAATTCAGCCTGTGAATCTGGCCTGAGCAGAACACACAGCTCAGATATTAACAGCTTATTGGCTGGGCCTCGGAAGATATGTGTCTTAGTGTTTTAATAATGTTTCTATCATTGTCTCTGGG
>SJYX01009025.1:325878-354320 GCA_006410675.1 Oreotragus oreotragus
GTTGTGTCCATCTCTTTGCAAACCCCATGGACTCCTCTGTCCATGGGAGTCTCCAGGCAAGAATACTACAGCGGGTTGCCATTCCCTTCTCCAAGGGATCTTCCCCACCCAGGGACTGAACCTGCCAGCTCTTGAATCTCCTGTGTTGGCAGGCAAATTCTTTACCACTGCACTCCTGGGAAGTCTGACAATAGGAGAGATGAAAAATCCTGGACAACTAGGGTAGGATGATGCAGAATTTACTTCTTGCATTTCTGGTGCCAATGAAGGGGTACAGAACTGAGCAAGCCTTTATATCCTAAGTGGTTTAAGAGACTGTCCTACATCTGAATGATTTATAAATACATAATTCATTGTCCTCTTTACTGGTAGTTGTTATTAGAAGTGTGGACAGACCCGGGTCTCCCACATTACAGGCAGATTCTTTATCAGCTAACCTCCCAGGGAAATCCTAACTCCATCTAGACCCTTGCCCAATTTCTAATTTGAAGCTTTAGGTAAGTGGAGGACACATCTCTTTTTTTTTTTCCCCTATAAGTTCTGCATTGTGATACAAAATATTAAAATATTCTTGGCACAGAATATAAATTGACACAGAAACGCTTTACTTCAGTTTACTTCAATTCATGCAACTCTGTTTAATATGTAACCTCTAAGATTCACTGTGTCAAAAAGATCTAAGTGGCTAACAGATGGGCTTTGCCATACACAAAATGGGTCTCTTAAAAGTTTCAAGAAACAAGGCTATTCACTTTGTCCTATAACTTTGGTTTTTTCCTTTAAACACAGCAGTATTTTTAAAGCTACAAAAACTTTCAACATGTACAGAAAGGACTTTGAACTTCAAAATTCTGGGAGACTAGGGATTTGGAAGTTACAGATTACATTTGAGAAGAGAAATGTATAAAAAATATCCTGCCTCCAAAGCCTGCATCTTCCAAATATCATTCAAAATGTGCCTTCTGAGTAAAAAGACTCTTGTCACGAACAGAGTTATCATAACTAGAGCAGGAAGGTAAGTGAACATATTCAGTGTACCTACTTCCTTTCCATTGTTTTCCTTGACTTTTTCTAGTATTAAACCACAGAGATACAAAGTCAGTCTAAATTCTTCTTGCTGGGGAGAAAGAACTACATCATTTATCTTAAAAAATATCCAAAAACCTTTTCCTGCACTACAGGTTGCCTGATTGAGGAAAAAGGGAAAGAATGAAAGCCTGTATTACCAGTAAAAACTTGAAATAAAAATGACAAAGTCTCCAACAAATTTCAGTGGAGACTTCTGAACACTGGGACATACATTCTCACAAAATCTGTGATCATTTCAGTGGTCTCTAAAATTTCTAATCATAATCACAAAAAAGAATGTTTGCATACAGTATACGTATAATTATTTATTTATAAATAAATACAGATAGTACTGTGTAGGTATTAGTTCACTGTGCATACTTACAAAGCATAAAGTGGAAATTATAAAGGGAAGAAGCTTATAAACAGAGATGGACACTGTAATGTTTTGCTCCCAAGCTCATCACACACTTCCTGGAGACCCCTGATGAAGACTCAAAACTAGATAATTCAAGACAAATTGTGATTAACAAAGCCAAAACCAAAACAAACAAAAACCCCTCCAACTTTTAAGAGCTATTCTTTCCCGTTATGAAAGAGATCAAGGAACTAAGTAGCCATCTGCCTTTTCCCTACAGTTTGGGTTTTTAAAATCAACTGCCTAAATAGCTGGCAGAATGTCTCTCTTGTACCCCCCCATTCTCAAACATTTGGCTTTAAATTACTCATGATATCCTTGCTCTCTCCTTAACCTCCTATGATCTCCCCACATCAACAGGCAATTCTCAAGTACCACCAAAGCCCCCTTCAAAAGAAGCTGCAGAAAAAGAAAAAACAAACAAACAAACAACTCCCCCCAACCCACGCACCACCCAAGAGCCAAGAAACTATTTGTTTTACTGCAACAAACTAGACAACACCAATCTTGGTTCATTTCACCGAAGGAAATATTCTGGGACATCCAACTTGCCTGCTGTCTCTGCAACTTAACCTCTTTGCGAAGTTGCTCAACTTCCATCTTCAGCTTTTCCTTTTCTGGCAGATCTTCGATGTGAAGAGCCGGCATTTTCGCCCCAGAACTGGGCTCAGAGACAGCTCTGGAAGCGGAGCGGCTGCAAGTGCCGCGGCTGCAAGTGCCGCAAACTAGGGCGCGTCCCGAACTAACTGTGCTGCCTGCGCGCCCCGCCCGTGCAGAAGGTGACCGCCTCTCCCGGCGGCGGTCCCAGCGCCCCGACGAGATCCCCCCACGCCAGCTCACCCTAGCGTCCCAGGATCCGAAAACTCCTGCCCTTTGGGTCAGGTCCCCACCCCACCAGGAGATCTGCCCCTGGGAGCCCGGGGAGGGTTGAGTTTGCGAAGGCGGCCCGTAGAGGCAGAGAGGCTGCGCGCTGAGCGGTCTCCCGCGGGGATGCTGGCCCCACCCGGCCCGGCTCCCGACCCTGCCACGCCCGCGGGAGGACCCTCCTGGGCTGGGGCCCAAGGGTAGGAGTTGAGCTAGTCCACTCTCCTGGAGAAACAACAAAAGGTTTACTTTTTGTTCCTTCCCCACCCCCTCTTTTCCCAAGTCACATCCGGGTTTTGTTCCTGAAGCAAGAAAAGGAGGACACTGCTAGGCAGGAAATAACGGCCCTTCACTTCTCCAAGAGTTTCAAAAATACACAGCATGTAACTTTCCCCCCAGCTACACACATGTTTATTGTGGGGAAATGCGGACGCTTGAGAAAAGGCCCAAGAGGAAAACGAAACTGAGCTAGAATCTCAGAATTACGCGCACCACATCCGTTGATGTGAACACACAACCAGCCTGCTAAATGCCTGAAATACATTTACAAATTTGGGATAAAAAGGGCATTGGGATGTGAATATTGTTTATGGCTCTGACGTTAATAAATTGGCATCCTCAACAGCAGGGATTTTATTCTTTTTTCAGGGGAATAATTGTAGTGTTTGAAGTATAAACAGATGGTCCTGGAGAAGACAGAAGTAACAAATTTAAAGTCCTACCAGAAAGTATTTCTCCATTCCCCATCTGTCAAGGTTTGGATGACACTTGACACCAAGCGTTTTGAATTCCTGGCTCAAGCATCTTCCTGTATGTTTGCAGTGGATCCACTTAGTTTGGGTTTTTCCACTTTCTGGAAAGCCATATGAATCTAGCTGCTACTTTGTAAAGCCAGGAAGAATGATTTCACAAATGTTTGCCTGCCATACAAAGTTTCCCTTTAACTATCTAAAACCTTGTTCAGTTCAGTTCAGTCGCTCAGTCATGTCCGACTCTTTGCAACCCCAGGAATCGCAGCACGCCAGGCCTCCCTGTCCATCACCATCAATTCTTCAGTGCTCAGCAAATAACCTCATTTATATAGGCTGACATTAATATTTTAAGAAAGAAAAGTTAGATTAATATATTTCATTTTAAAAGATACAAAACATAAAACATATTAGGCTGAACTATACAAACTGTCATTGTAGGTCAAACATTGTCAAATGTTAGCCACTTCATATGGTTCAAACTAGCATTAACAAATTGGATCTAGCTATCCTCCATCCACGGGATTTTCTAGGCAAGAGTACTGGAGTGGGTCGCCATTGCCTTCTCCAATCTTTAAGAGTAGCATCACAATCAACTGAGTTAGAAAAAAATTGATATAATTCACACATTAAAAAAAGGAAAAAATATTGGTCATCTTGATACTGAAAAAACATTTGATAAGATTAAACAGCCATTCAAGAAAACAATTGCTGGCAAACTAGCTACAGACGTATTACTTAATAAAGAATACTGTGGGGGGCAGACGTCTTAGATGATCTCCAAGATTTCTGCCCAATGAGGTATATTCTCTGTATAATTCCCTCTCCCTGAGTGTAAACAGAACATGTAAATATGATGGGATATCATTTGTGATTAAGTTGCTAATCAGTTAATGTTGAGTTAATCAAAAGACAGATTATCTAAATGGGCCTGACCTAATCAGGTGAGCCATAGAGAGTAACATGGAAACTTCCATTACCATATGTAAAATAGATAGCCAATGGGAATTTGCTGTATGGCTCAGGAAACTCAAACAGTTGCAGTGATTTTGGAGCCCCCCAAAATAAAATCTGACACTGTTTCCACTGTTTCCCCATCTATTTCCCAAATGATGCTCAAAAGACTAGAAGAAAAATGAACCATGAAGAAAGGAAAATAAAGTATCTCAAGTGGTTGGATGCATATTTCCTTCTCCCCAGAAATGACTTCCTGCCTGTAGAGTCAAATTCAAGTTGAATGGACCTGGGGAGAGGGGAGGAGAGGATGAGATGTATGGAAAGAGTAACATGGAAATTTATATTATCATATATAAAATAGATAGCCAATAGGAATTTGCTGTATGGCTCAGGAAACTCAAACAGAGGCTCTGTATCAACCCAGAGTGGTAGGATGGGGAGGGAGACAGGAGGGAGTTTCAAAAGGGTGGATTATATGTATACCTATGGCTGATTCATGTTGAGGTTTGACAGAAAACAGCAAAATTCTGTAAAGCAATTATCCTTCAATAAAAATTAAACAAATTTTAAAAAATTCAAGTTGAGTGTAGGCATTAACTGAGTATCTCAGAGTACTTGGTCTTAGCCACCATAGCCATTCTCTGTGTTGTAAGCAGAGGTTTTTTTGTTCATAATTCCTCACTAGGCTCCACCCACTTATCCTCATTGAATCTATTAGAATGAAATGAATCTTTGATGAGTACGCATGAGTTCCAGTCCTTGCTCTGCCACTGGCCATCACTAGGAAAAGTCACTTATTTTCTTCTGGATTTTGGTTTTCCAATTTGTGAGATATGTAATGGAGTAAGGGAGGGGTGAACTAGCTAAAGTGTGTTTCATTTCTGTTTTTATGTATCTACATCTGATAAACCACTTTCACAAAGGAAAATATTTAGGAGCTTCATTTTCTATATTCGAAATACCACTCATTCTAGGAGCTCCCAGGGTCAAAGAAAATTAGATGAACTGCAGGAGCTTTCCCTGTTAGCAAGCAATAAGCCAAGACAAAAAAACCGAATCTGTCTTCAGAACTGATTCTTGTTTCCTTTTTGATTTCCCCATTGCTTAAATTTTAAAACTTGGTTAAAAATAGCTTAAATAAGTTAGTGAAAGTAAGTTAATGTGGCTTGAATTAAATAAGCTCAGCACTCAAATTAAATAGGTTGGTTAAGGAAATTAATGTATGCCTGTTCCAAATCATAAAAGTAGGGCTATTTTGGCCTGGAAATTTCTTCCCTATGAAATCATCTAGTTGCCTGCAGTGATAGTTATAAAACCATAATGGTTCTTTAACTTTTTCCACAGTATTATCAGACTTAAGTTAGAGATGAAGTACATATTAGTATACTTAAAAGTTCATAGTTTTAATCAAAATCACATGCTAATATCACATTAAGTAAATTGATTATACTAAAATGAGTTGGGAAATGCTGAAATCTCATGATCACACAGCATTCTGAAAAATGTTTTGCTGTTGTTTGATTTTAAATGGTAAAATGATGGGTACTTAAAAAACAAAAATAAGAGCGGGTAGCTCCCCATTCCTAAGCATGGCATTCATCTCCCAGAGAGCAACCATGGTAAGCAATTTCTCATAAATTCTCAAAAACATATTTTATCAAGCAAAGATTTTGAACAGACAACTATTAAAATCCATTATTAGTTGTATCCAACTGTAGTGTTGATTTTTACTTGTATATATTCTAATAGAAGTTGTTTTGCAAAATAGTATGTGTAGAAACCATTCTTCAGTGAAGATGACAGACATAATCAGAAACAAACCTGTATCAGCCCACTGGCTCCTGACAAATGTTTTAAAGAATCTAACAAAAAAAAAAAAAAAATTTTACCGTGAGGTTATTTTCACTTTTAAAGTACAAAAGGGCAAAGACTATGACATATGTACCTTGATATACAAAGAAAAGAAAAAAGTTCTTTGACTGTTTTTCTAATGTATGCTGTTAAAAATCCATATAAAGAAAAGTCTGTAAGAAAATATTGAAGTTAGTTGTATTGGAGTTGATTTAATATTAAGAAAGTGAAGTCGCTCAGTCCTGTCCACCTCTTTGCGACCCCATGGACTGTAGCTTTATATGTACCTTGATATACAAAGAAAAGAAAAAAGTTCTTTGACTGTTTTTCTAATGTATGCTGTTAAAAATCCATATAAAGAAAAGTCTGTAAGAAAATATTGAAGTTAGTTGTATTGGAGTTGATTTAATATTAAGAAAGTGAAGTCGCTCAGTCCTGTCCACCTCTTTGCGACCCCATGGACTGTAGCTTACCAGGTTCCTCCATCTATGGAATTTTCCAGGCAAGAATACTAGAGTGGGGTGCCATTTCCTTCTCCAGGGGATCTTCCCGACCCAGGGATTGAACCCAGATCTCCAGCTTTGCAGGCACACGGTTTACCAGCTGAGCCACCAGAAAAGTGATTTAATATTAACTTGAACTCAAAAAAAGCAGGCTTGGTTTGTTTTGCTTTGTAATTTTTATAAGACGTGGATCCTCTCTGCATCTATTTTGTAGGTATAGATTAAACTAGGTTATCTCCTAAATTCTACTCTTCTAAAATTTATAAAGTAAATGGTGACTCTTTAGGTCATTAAAATGATTGTTTCTTTCAGGAAAATATTTAACCCACATTTGATGCACTCAGGTCATTTGATATTGGTTCAATTTATTACAAGATTCCTCTTCTAAATGAAAAGAATAGGAAATCACAGGATGACCAGGTCTGATACTCCGATTTTTATTAACAGTTACTTATGATTCATGGTATCAAAATGATTTATCAGTCTTGTCCATAGAAGACTTTAACTTCAACTGCATTACTAATTTCTACTGCATTTCACTTTCATTACTCAGTTTACTATTTTCCTTGTGGCAATATGTTCTTTGAAGAATTTAGGAAGTTTGAAATTAGCCTTGTTTGGAAATCTGGCTAAAATCAAATCAATCCAAATTAAAATAACATTGAGGTTTTTTCTATTTTCTTTTTTTTTTTCTGACTAGAGTTTAAACTCACTTATGTGTACAAAACATCAAAGTTCAAGTATCTCAAATGACATAGTAAGAATGTGTACTTAACCCATTTCCACGAATATTAGGAAGTTCTGTTGAAGAGCCAAATACCAAGACTCTGGAGCATTTTTTTGTTCATTCTTTTTTAATTCCTTAATTTTTGTTCATTCCTTGGCTCTGAAATAATTTCTGAAAAAAACCCAGAGTCACTCACCATCAGATGTAGCTATGTAGGCTGAGAAACAGTCATGATCTTATTTCCCTCTTCCTGGACCATCTTTTTCTATATTTCCTTCCTATAATTTTTATCTTATTCAAATTTCTGCTGACAATCTGTATTTTAAAGCAACAGGAATTTTTAGTCTCTGGTTGGTTTCATCATTAGATAAGCCAACAGGAATTCTATATAAAAAGCACCACCCTTGCCTGCTTTTAGTTCAGTTAAACACTTATTACGTTAATTAAACTGTACAGACAATTTAATAGTTGGTATGGTAGTTTCAAAGATGAACAGAGCTTCTGGCTTGAGAAATTTACAGTACAGCATTAATACTAAGACAACCAAATACATTATAGTAAGAGAAAGCAAGGTTATGTTAAATGACTTAGGAGATATACTCTGGGGATGGAGTGAGAGACAAAGAGTGCTTTTAGTGAGCATAGAAGAGGAGTAGGATTTATTACCTTTTTCCTATATGTTTGTCTCCCATCTAAATGATTTGAAATAGTCACATAAGGATCCATCTTAATCCATTTCACAAAGTTCAGATGTTGAAATTACTTACCTGATGGTCTCAACTAGAAAGTAGATTAGTCAGGGTTTTGATTTAGAATCATCTGGCTCCCAAATCTATTTCCAGTTGAGAGATGGATGGATGGTAAAGATGTTGTTAAAACTATATATGTCAGTAAATGCCAAAGCCAAGACTTTGGTTTTTTTTTTTAATCAGGAAAAAAAGAAAAAGAAAGATATATGGAACACTTAACAAATATTAAATGGCACATGGAAAAAGACCCTAGAGATAGAACACAATTAAACAAATAGATAAAATATGTAGGATGCTAGAAGATAATGGGTGCTATGGAGGAAAATTAGAATAGGAAAGGGAGATTGGCAGTACTCGGGGGGCGGGGGGTGGGGGCGGGTGTTGGAGAGGGTTTTTATTATCTCCCACAGCAGGGAGAAAAGCCTCTGCAGAGGTAAAGAAGAGATGAGACTCCTGTAGTCTACCTTGGAATCCCTTAATATAAAAAGCATATTATATAACGGGGCTTCCCAGGTGGCTCAGTGGTAAGGAATCTGCCTGCCAATGCAGGAGACCAGAGTTCAGTCCCTGAATCAGGAAGATCCCTTGGAGAAGGAAATGGCAACCCACTTCAGTATTCTTGACTGAGAAATCCCATGGACCGAGGAACCTGGCAGGCTACAGTCCATGGGGCGGGGGGGGGGTCACAAAAGAGCTGACTTGGCAACTAAACAGTAACGTTATGTAATAGGGAAGAACCTTTGGTATTCTATCAATACAAAAGAGTTAATCTCTAAAGGGATGTTACCTGTGAACTGAAATTACACAAAAAGGCCAGTCTCTGAGAACCCTGCCTCCCAGGTAATGAGCATTTAGGGAAAATACTTTTGTTTAGCTTACAGGAAGCATCCTGACCAGGCCCACCTGCGAATGACTGCAGGAAGGAAGACATTAACACATCCTCTCCAGTGGCTGATAGGAACCAGGAAATGCTTGACTTTACTCTCTCTCCTTTAGTATAAAAGAAGCCTGAATTCTAACTCAGGCAAGATGGTTCTCTGGGGTACAAGTCCACCATCTTCCTGGTATACTGGCTTTCTGAATAAAGTTGCTATTCCTTGCCCCAGCAACTCATTTCTAGATTACTGGTCTGCTGTGCGGTGAGCAGTGTGAGCTTGGACTCAGTTTGATACGTGTTAGGAAAAAGGGGCTGGGCAAGAGCCAACAGATCTCAGTTGAGCATTTACTCTGGTCAGAGCAGGAGGTCACCGTAGGAGCCAAACCTGAAACAACCTTTGTGTGCAAGGGTGCTCGGTCATGTCCGACTGTTTGTGACCCCATGAACTATAGCCCCCCGGGTTCCTCTGTCTAGGGGTTTGCCCGGCAAGAATACTGGAGTGGGTTGCCATTTCTTTCTCTCGGGGATCTTCTTGACCTGTGTCTCTTATGTCTCCTGCATTGGCAGGTGAATTCTTTACCACTGAGCCACCTGGGAAAGCCCTGGAAACAACCTCTGGATTTCCTTGCAGACCCAAAGGTCTTTTACCTTGCTTTTAAAAGGATGACAATCAGTTAGCATTTCTATGTATTCTGATGTTGATGTATTCAAAAATAGCACTGTAAATGTGGGCTAGCAACAAAGAAAACCACTAACAACAACAAAAGTTTCCGAGTTGGAGTAAAAATAGTTTTCAGGTTAACATTCGTCATGTGTTACAGAAGCGTGGGAAAGTTATCTCTTAGTCATTGTTGAACCGCACGGTTCCGCCCTGGAGTCCGTCGCCCAAGACCACCAAGACACAGGATAGATGCAAATAGCAAGAGGATTTATTGAACCGGCGCGCCGGGGTTCTGTCCTCCTTAAGCAAGGAGNTGACTGACAACAAAGCAACAATTAGTAGGGACACACAAAACGCACAAAGCTCGAGCGTACCTCCGAAACCTGATGCCTGGGGGTCTGGGGCCGAACGGAGATCCCGGACGAGCCCCCAATTGTTGAACCGCACGGTTCCGCCCTGGAGTCCGTCGCCCAAGACCACCAAGACACAGGATCGATGCAAATAGCAAGAGGATTTATTGAACCGGCGCGCCGGGGTTCTGTCCTCCTTAAGCAAGGAGCGAACCCCGATGACAGTTACAGAACAGTTTTTAAGCACAAAAAACCACATTGGGCGGGGAGGTATAGATATATCATGATTGGTCACAATACTGCTGACCTTTACAAGGATAGGCTTGTGAGGCTTTGGCGACATAATTCTGCGGATAACACACAGTTTACACAATTTGTTTTTCTGACTCTCTGGAAAGTCAAACCTTCCAGGTCAGGGTCTGTAAGCCTCCAGGTCAGGGTCTGTGAGTCACAAATAACAGAGATAACCTTTCAGTTGGTCTGGAAAATCCCTAAATCTTACAGGTTACTTCCTCACATCATCAGCACAAAGATGGTGAAATTTGTTTTATGAAAAGTAAGATGCCAGGAAGAAACTGATTAGGAAGATAGTGCAGGTGATAGCTATGATTCTATCACCTTTATACTGCCACAGGAAAAAAAGGACTGTACTGGTGACTCTTCATGGGGAGGGCAGGGAATAGCATGTATCTGAAAGGATTCTGAATATTTTGTCTAGTTCTGTTTCCAGTAATAATACTGGTTAACACTTATTGGATCTTATTACATGCCAGATATTACGTTAAATACTGTAGTTAAACTATTTTGTTGTGGTTGTGCAATCCCCATCGAGTACAGCGCACCAGGCTCTCTGTCCTCCACTATCTCCTGGAGTTTGCTCAAATTTATGTCCATTGAGTCGGTGATGCTATCTAACCGTCTCATCCTCTGCTGCCCTCTTCTCCTCTTGCCTTCAATCTTTCCCAGAAACAGGGTCTTTTCCAATGGGTTGGCTCTTTATATCAGGTGACCAAGGTCTTGAAACTTCAGCTTCAGCAACAGTCCTGCCAATGAAGATTCAGGGTTGATTTGCTTTAGGATTGACTATAAAGGAAATTCATTATCCCTATTCTACAGTAGAAGAAACTGAGATTTAGAAAGATTAAGTAATTTATCCAAAGTCAAGTAGGCAATAAAGTGCCAGAGCCAGACCTTTCCAGTTTCTCATAACCTTTATACATGTGCTGCTGAAATCCACCGTGCTCCATGACCACAGGCTGAACACTTAATCCAGCTGGGATTCTGGGGGCAAAGTCATGTTATTGCTGACAAGGACAGTTGGTAATAAGGTAGAAAGAGGTTATGTTAAAACCATTGCTGCTGCCTAGGGGTTCAGAGAGGGACACAAAACCACAGCATCAACAACAAACATCTTCATAGCACACATTCTGCCAATATAGATCTTCCATGACTCAAAAGACTAGACTTCCTAATCACAAGGAAGAGAAGGCCTGAGGAGAATATAGGTGTAACTAGGAAATTTCTAGGTGAAATAGTAAGGAGGTTGACAGGGTAAAGGAGAAACATAAAACATTTACTGTATGCTGGCATCCAGAATAATATAAACTCATTATAAAACATATTATTGTTAAAGAAAGGGATCAATCAATATCTGTTGTCAATTATGTGTTAAACCCTGTGGTAAGTATTTTAGGAAAACCATAGACTCACACATTATCATGTTCCAAATTTTATTAACCACTTGTATTTATAATTTTAACATTTATGTATATGCTTAACCATATTATTACATATGACCAAACATTAGTACGTCATTAAAGCTCAAGATATTCCACGGGATTTAAAAAAAGAAAAAAATTCTTATGAAATCACACAGCCTCCTTTGAGCTCCTTGAAGGGATTTTTGTCCTCTGGGATACCCTTTACCAATGGATCCTCCGCAGATCTTTCTTCAACATAATCCTTGACTTCTTCACAACATTTGGACACCTTAAAGGAAAAAAGAAAGAGACGATTCATTTGGTTTCATGGAGAATACTTCAGAATCTAAGAATGTATTTATAATAACCATTTGTGCGTGTGTGTTTTCTATCGTTTTAATGTGATTCTGCTTTCTGCCAATGCACTCATACTTTGTATGAGAGAAGAAGAAACATTGACAGTGGCTTCCTCCCCCGTCCTTGTGGATATCTTGGAGCGAAGGCTAACCAGCTGGCCAAACTCCAGCTAAGGGTTCTCAGCAGTACTGCCTCCAGCCTCTTTAAAGGAGACAGGATCCAGGGATCAGAACACAGCTGACAACGCAAGTGGAGAATGTTACCAGAGTAAGCACTGAGTAAACGTTTCTCCTCTTTCCAAAAATGTGACCTGTGAAGGTGGAAGGGAATGAATAATTGTTAAATTCCAGGCTTATCACCACTCCTGTATTCTCAGAAGGATACACTTGTAATTTTATTTTAAGCTTGTCTAATGATTGATCATGATTGTGAACTTGAAGGGAAGCTCCAAAGGGACCTCTGGCTGACTTGTTCACATGTATCGCAGGCATCTAGAATAGAAGCTATTTGTTTGTGTGTGTGGATATGTGTACTCAGTCATGGCTGACTCTTTGCAACCCCATGGACTATAGCCTGCTGGGCTCCTCTGACCATAGAATTTTCCAGGCAAGAATACTGGAGTGAGTTGCCACTTCCTACTCCAGGGGATCTTCCCTTCCCGACATCTCCTGCATTAGCAGTCGGTTCACTATGCCACCTGGGAAGACCCTTACGTTTTACTGGTGTTCAGTAAAAAAATAATGGCTGAACCAAATCATTTGTTTTGTTTATGAGCTTGCTCCTTAGTCATCTGCGACATTATAGTAATGACTTCATGAAAAATCAGGCTTTAGTATTTTAATTAATGGACTCAGTCAAAGTCTCTTAATGTACCATATAACATACTGTTTAGAGAGAGGCAAAGTTCTATACATGTGTAAATATAAGTGTGTGTGTTGTGAATATGTATACATATCCATATACACACGGGACCACGTTATTCATTCCTTTTAACTGTCAACTTGTTTTGTTTTCACTTAATACAGCATCATGACATTAACACAAAGCTGTTTTATTTTTGGCAGTCCATGAAGTAACCATTCTGCAAGTTATCTACGGAATTTATTGTTTTGTTTTAATAAAATCTTCATGCCATTTTTTTCATGGAAGTTCTAAGCAACATCAGACAGATGACTTAAAACTACTTATAACTCTACAAACTTATTATCTGCATATTAGAACAAATCATTTCTAACTGGGGGCGGGGCACTGGTCCGGTGGCTCCTTCATAGGATGATACTTGGAGTTTATGCACTCATTTGAACAATATCAATTTGAAATATGCAATGATTTAGAATCACTTTTTTTTTCCTCCTCAAAATTCAAACTTGAGATTTAGATTCACTTTTTCCCCTTCTTCCAAACACCAGCTCTTTGGGCCCCCACCAGATGTCAGCAATAGGAATCAGTGAGGGTTAGTTTTGACAGTGTTTGGTTAGGATCTGAGGATACTGAGGAGCAATAATTACCTACAATCCTATATGAGTGTATGCGGTTCAAAACTCTATTATAAGTATATACAGTTTAATACAAGTTTACACAGCATGGTGGAAAGAACATGAACACTGGATTTACCAGGGGATTCCAGGTTTGATTTTGGCTCTGCTCATTTACCAGCTGTGTCCTTGTTTAAAACAGTTTATCTAAGGTTTAGCTACTTCATCTATGAACTAGAAGGAACACAGGTTGCCTTAAATACCTGGCATAGATAGTGAAGCAAATGGTAGCTATTAACTACAAAGACTGCCTTTCGTTTTTATTATATTCACTTAAAGTCATCACAAATCTTTTTAGAAATTGGATGCCAAGAGCTGTCTTAGTTTGACAATGCTGCTTTTAGTCACTAGGTCGTGTCTGATTCCATGCGACCCCGTGGACTATAAGCTGCTAGGCTCCCCTGTCCATGGGATTCCCCAGGCAGGAATACTGGAGTGGGTTGCCATTTCCTCCTCCAGGAAGTCTCACAAAGCTACCACCCTGATAGCAAGGTTTAGGTGTATTATGGATCAGTCTGGTTCATAGATATCAATAATAATTTTTAAAGTAATAATAATATTGTTACTATTCCCATTTTATAGAAGAAGAAATTGGCATAGATAAGTTAGCTGACTTAAGTGAACGTTACACAGGGAGAAAGTTGTAGAGCCAGAATCTGAGTCAGATGTGGTTCCAGAAGAGACCCGCTTAACCATACTATGATGGACACTATGCCATCCTCTGTCAGAATTCTGGGTTCAGGCCTGGAAAGTTCTGAGTGTGTGTGTGTGTGTGTGTGTGTGTGTGTGTAGTTTTGGCAGCCTGATATTAAAGTAAATTGACTTCCAAGAGCAAAGACACATTATGTAATAGGAAAAGGAACCAGAAAGCCTGACAAAATGGGGATGTATGTCATGTTTATCCAAAACAATAATTCCCAGGTGAACCTGCCACAGTGAACAGTAAACATGAAGATGACCAAACTGCCTATAAAACAATCCTGGCTATCTAAATAACAAAACAGCTTTTGGATGTTTCAAGTATAAAAGAAAAAACCATTAACTCCTTTATCTCAAAAGTTTATTTTCCCACAAATCATAAAGATAAGGATTTTAACTTTTTTGGTGTATGTTCCAAGCTTTTGTGCTGTTTAAAGATTTAATTTTTATCTTTACAACAAAGTATGTTTGGCCGGTATGGAAAGGGCAACAGGGAAGTTTGAGACAATTATAAACATCAAAGAAGCCAAAATTCCAACTTTTATTGGGAGTGAGAGTTTTGAGCAAAGTTTGAAGATAATACAAACTCTTTTTTCACTTTGGCCTGATAAAACAAGTTTTTTTTTAAAGAAACATGAAATATACTCTTATGACTTGTGGAGGAGTTTTTGTCCTACTGATGTTTCTAAAACAAAGGGATCTGAAATACATATCTATATTTTCCAAGCGTAAGTCACTGTTTGGTGGAAAACTTTATTTCTTTGCCATTTCTGCTCCTTCTAATGGGAGAGAACTTTGGGTAACGGTTTTTAAGATCTGACAAATGTTTGTAGGAGAAACCAGCAAGTTCTTGTGCCTGACCTCATTTTTATTTTCAAAGAAGGAATAGAATGTACTCATTCATTACTGGCCATGACAGTGCTGGAGGGGATGACGTCTTGGCTAAGAGTATTTGAACAATATCAAATAAAGAGAAACATCAATTTAGTAAAGTAAAAACAAAATGCCTATATGCATTGCTTTACTTTATTGCTTAGCTAAAAAATATGATGTCTCATATCCTTCATTTTATTTTTCTCTCTCCACCCCCTTTAAAAAAATAATTTATAAAAATGTAAAAATATTTTTAGTTTAGTGGCCATACAAAAACAAAAATAGGCCAAGGGCTGAATTTGGCTTATGGAACATAGTTTTCCAGGCTGCTAATTTTAACTCTAAATCAAAAGATAATTATGATTATTAATTTTCTTAATTTCTGATTAATTTTATCTGAAAAACTTATTTTCAACTATACTGAGCTTCTCCAATGAGTGATGTGAAAGAGGAAAAATAATTTTCCCTCTACACTTCCAGGTTCTTAACTGAGATTACTCTGTAATAACAAAGGCAGATTAACTGGAGAAAAACAAGTTTAAAAACATGTATACCCTCTGTAGACAAGGGAGAAGCTCAGGAAAACTGAGGAGCTTCCTGAATTAGTTCAAGTCACCACCTTAAATACTACTACAAGAAAAACAAAAGAAGATGGTGGGTGTGGATGACAGGGATGTGGACAGCCAGTTATGAGCTTAAGATAATGATCAGACCCTTACCCTAAAAAGTCCCTGGAGGCTCATATGGTAAAGAATCTGCTTGCAATGCAGGAGACTTGTATTCACCCCCTGGGTTGGGAGGATCCCCTGGAGAAGGGAATGGCTACTCACCCCCTCCAGTAGTCTTGCCTGGAAAGTCCCATGGACGGAGAAACCTGGCAGGCTATATAGTCCATGGGGTCTCATAGAGTCGGACACAACTAAGCAACTAACACTTTTCATTATCTTAAAATAATTCGTGACAACCTCTCCCTGAAGGACAAATATTTCCCTTTCTTATGTCAGAATATAATCTCTTGGCTACACCCTTATAAGCCCCCGACTTTCTCTTCCCTGGAACACTCTTCAAGTTTTACCCAAATCTGTCTCCTGAACTGTAATATCTAAGAGCCCCAAATAAACATTTTTCATTTAAAAAAAAAAAAAGGATAAAAGTAAAGCACAGTGTCAAAAAAATAAAAATAAAAAGAATAAAAACAAACAACAGGCCCAAACGGAGTCACTTGTGCTAGCTCCACATCAGAACAACCCAAAACTTAATATCTAATTTACCTGCAGTTTCAACATTTTCCAAGAGTAAAACTAACACACCGGAATTTCCCATTCTGCATGAGAGACCTCCTGCTCTTCCCCCAAAGGAAGTTGCTCCTGCCTGAAATAATTCTTCCTTTGTTTATGACTTCCTTGTCCTGCCCCTTTGTCCCTATAAAAACCTTCCATTTTGCACAGCTCTTTGGTGAGCCTTTCTACTTGCTAGATGGGATGCTGCTCAATCCATGAATTATTTAATAAGGCCAATTATATCTTCAAATTTACTCAGTTCCATTTTGTTTTTTAATAACAGTAAACAAGGGGATGGTGGTTAAGCAGATTTAAATCCTTGTGTTCCCCACTGACAAGAGTTTCTAGCGACTTAAGGGTCATTCTCCTCCTGCTGATACAGAGGAGTGAGTGCTTGTATGCATGCTAAGTCGCTTCAGTCATGTCTGACTCTGCAACCCTATGGACTGTAGCCCACCAGGCTCCTCTGTCCATGGGATTCTCCAGGCAAGAATACTGCAGTGGGTTGCCATTTCCTTCTCCAGGGGATCTTCCTGACCCAGGGATCGAACTCACGTCTCTTATGTCTCTGGCATTGGCAGGCAGGTTCTTTACCAGTAGTGCCACCTGGGAAGCCTCCCAGAGAAGAAGACACCCTTACCAATGGAGACTTCCCTTACAAATAAAAATAATAATAATAAATTTTAAAATAGAGTTAAAACTATAAAGAAAAGCAAGAAAATTAATGACATTAATGGTCAGCATAAAAGTTAATTTAGGAGGCTAAGGCACAGATGGTGATCAGGAAGGCAAAGATCTATTTAAAAGAAAAATAAAATTCAACAGAGGACAGCAGTTTACCATCATTCTTTCCAGCGTCACCTCTTTCTTGAGCTGGTCGACTTCCATCTTTAATTTGTCCTTTTCTGTCAGGTCCTCAATGTTGATCACTGGCATCTTCTGCCTGCTGAAAAAGTAGAAACTTTTATACACCTGAATTGTCAGACTCACTTCAAGTTATTGTAAGCCCAACCTTCCTTCAGCTCTGGACTTACTAAGCGAACTGTTTGTTTTAACTTCCTTTGATAACCAATTTCTCTAGAATGCTCTCCAGACAATACTAGCCTACTTGCTAGCCCTGAGATTTTAAAGCTTTCTTATAATCTTCACTAATATGATTAAGTATTTAACTCTAGACACCTGCTGGTAGGTTTGTGGAGAGAGGTCAGTTTACTCAGTATATAATCTTAAATATCCAGTGCTCCTCCTTTTCCCTGTTTCTTGGCACAGTGTATAAACTTGAGGTTCCAACCCTCATCTCCAGCTCCAAAACCCTCCATTATATGATTTATGCCATTTATGTTAGTTTGAGGTCACTGAGGACTGCCCATTAATTCTCTAAATCACTAGAGTATTTAATCTGGTATTAACAGAGAAACATACAAAAAGTATCATTTTAAGCCCCTTATAAATAATGGATTGACATATGAACCAAGAGAATGAAAATACACCAACAAATAATCTTGCTAATTAGGAACAAACTAGTATATTACTTATATTATACCTGGATTTTTTTTTTCTTTTTGTATATTACTGTCACAATGAATTGGATAGCAATGATGAGTTAAAGGGGACATGGTGAGTCTGATCTCCCGATGTATATTATAAAAGAATTAGGGCAGTAGCAATATCTTCTTCTTCTTAACTAGATCAGTGGGCAATGGGAAAGACGACATAGTATTTTGGTGATTCCCTTATGAAACTGCCTGGAAAATATTTCATTGTATCCAAGTGGCATCATGCTTTGTGATCTGTCCTCTTTGGTCTTGTCTTTCCTTTCGTGTCTCTAATCCAACTTCTATGATGACATATTTTTATGAAAGTTAGATACGCTTGGGTCATATGCTGTTTTAGAAAAGAGCTTAAAGTCATACATATACATAAAAATATGCTGCTAATCATATGTTAGCAATTAATTTATTTCCTTGCATTTATATAGTATTTTCATTTCCAAAACATTTGAGGAAATATTATTTTCCTTCTTAGTTTTATAATACTCTGTTCTTCTCTGGATAAAAAAGAGATAGCTTAGCCTCTTTTCAGGGATAAATGCCTACTGATGCCAGTAGAGAGGCAGAAGAGAAAACCAACGGACATGCGCGCGTGTGTGTTAATCACTCAGTCCTTGTCTGACTCTTTGCAACCTGAGGTACTGTAGTCTGTTAGGCTCCTTTGTTCATGGGATTCTCCAGGCAAGAATAATGGAGTGGGTAGCCATTCCCTTCTCCAGGGGATCTTTCTGACCCAGGGATCCAACCCCAGTTTTCTGCACTGCAAGCAGATTCTTTATAATCTGAGCCACCAGAGATGCCCACCCATTGGATACCCAAAGCCAATATTTCCTATACTTTTAACTTTCATTGTGCATTTTTAATTTTTTTCTATTCTACGAATCCCACTGTGCAATTGTTGTTTGGTATTTGAAAGCCCACTCTCAATTTTATACTTACCTTCCTTCTCACCTCTTTTAGACTACCTGCAAAAATTCACAAGCACATCTGTTTCTCCTGATCATGTTTATTTGTTGACCTTGTCCTTCGCACAACCTTTCCCCATCTTGGAGAATGTTTTCCTGTTGGCAACAGCTTTCGAGAATAACTTTAGGAACTTGTTGAAACAGAAGCCCAACTGAAGAGGTTTTGATTTAGGGCAGGGCTAAGGATTTCATTTTCTCTATTGCAGAGAAGCCTTACCATATATTGGCAACAAAATGATCATCCGCTAGCACTTGCTAGCTGTGTGGTCCTGATCAAGTTCTATAACCTCTCTGTGACTCATTTTACTAGGAAATAGGAGCAATGATAGTATCTACATTGTAGATTTCTTTGTTTGAGAAGAATAAAGATCGTATAACACTTGGAGCATGGAGCAAGCACTCAGAACGTGGTAGCTGATGTGACTCACTTACTCTGTACCTCTAGACTTTCCCATTGTGCTGTTATACCGGTCACTTGCTGATACGTGGCTTTAAAGGTGCTTTTAAAGGCTATCACGTGGACACGATTTAGGACCTATCCTGTAACACCACGTGTGGTAGATGCTGTTGGTGCCCTTTCCAGACTCCTCTTTCTCTTTCCAGGGTGGGTTATTTACCCCTCTAGAAGCTGTAGGTATTGACACACATCTTTGCTTATGTTTTCCCTTGGCTGATGAAAACCTTCAACTGATGATACCTGGCAGATTATGACAGCTGGCCCCTGTGAGTGCTCTGTAGCAAATGGCTGCCTGAAGTGGGGTTCTGATAGTCCAGACCTGGACTGGAGCCTATATAAAGGCTGAAGAGCCTTTATATAACTGAGCCGAGAGCCTTCCTGAGCATCCCATGGGTTCAGGATGAAGCTAGACTTCTGAAACTGCATCTTTTCATACCTTCTCCTCCTTCATCCTGCTTTCCTCATCAGAGATCTCTCCTGAGCACTCACCCTCAATAAATCACTTGGAAAAGGGTCTCTGTCTTAGGATCTGCTTCTGAGACACACTGAAACACAGTAGATTATAAGAACCTTTACAACAGCACCCATATCTTTTATAACATATGTCCTTACCATTGTGTATTGTTCTGTATATTGTTCAGATACAGGAGAGAATCACGAAGTACTGAAAAAGCCACTTGCAACCTGTGTCAGAAATATTTACCTCGACATAGAGAAAAGTGCAAGATGGTGTAGAGGAGGAAAAATAATTTTCTCTCTACCCTTCTAGGTTCTTGGCTGAGACCATCCTGTAATAAAAGATTAAGAGAAGAAAAATGAACAGAAGTTAAGTAACACATATACCTCCTGTATACATGGGAGAGACCCAGGGAAACTGAGTAACTTCCCCAAATGGCCCAAGCCACCACCTCAAACGCTGCTTCCTGCTAAAGACAAAAGAAGATGCTGCGGATGGGGAGAAGGCGTCACTTATGGGAGGTATTCAGGCAAAGCACAGTCAACAAGGGCTATGAGATATGAGTTGCTGTCTGCCCCATTGATAAGAGTTTTTAGAGATTTAGACTCATCCTCCTTTTTCTGGTACAGAGAGGGAGACACCATTGCAAACAGAGAGCTCTCTTAGAAATATGAATGTCTCTTACAAAGAATAGCTTCTACTTGCTTTTCATGGCTTCTCCTACATCTGCTCCTTCTTAAAAATAATCAGCTCAAAATACTCCTTATGCCAGAGAGACATATTGTGAGCTGGCATCTTATTCTCCCTTCCAGTACCTAACTTCACATCATTAACAAATAATTTCTTAACTCTAAAATGCTCTGATTCACCATATTTAATAACAATTTAAGCAAAACACACTTCATTTGATGTGACTATTAGAAGGTGAATCTTCGACAATTTGAGAATGCTTGCCAAATTTGATACCACAGGCCTTGTATGGAAAAATTCAAAGAGTGAAGATAAAAACTCTGACCACCCTCAAGGACACCTAGTTATACAGTGAGTTCAGTTCAGTTCAGTCGCTCAGTCGTGTCCGACTCTTTGCGACCCCATGAATCGCAGCACGCCAGGCCTCCCTGTCCATCACCAATTCCTGGAGTTCACTCAGACTCACGTCCATCGAGTTCGTGTTGCCATCCAGCCATCTCATCCTCAGTTGTCCCCTTCTCCTCCTGCCCCCAATCCCTCCCACCATCAGAGTCTTTTCCAATGAGTCAACTCTTCACATGAGGTGGCCAAAGTACTGGAGTTTCAGCTTTCGCATCATTCCTTCCAAAGAAATCCCAGGGTTGACCTCCTTCAGAATGGACTGGTTGGATCTCCTTGCAGTCCAAGGCACTCTCAAGAGTCTTCTCCAACACCACAGTTCAAAAGCATCAATTCTTCGGCGCTCAGCTTTCTTCACAGTCCATGCATGACCACAGGAAAAACCATAGCCTTGACTAGACAGACCTTAGTCGGCAAAGTAATGTCTCTGCTTTTGAATATGCTATCTAGGTTGGTCATAACTTTTCTTCCAAGGAGTAGCGTCCTTTAATTTCATGGCTGCAGTCATCATCTGCAGTGATTTTGGAGCCAAAAAAAATAAAGTCTGACACTGTTTCCACTGTTTCCCCATCTATTTCCCATGAAGTGATGGGACTGGATGCCATGATCTTCGTTTTCTGAATGTTGAGCTTTAAGCCAACTTTTTCGCTCTCCTCCTTCACTTTCATCAAGAGGCTTTTTAGCTCCTCCTCACTTTCTGCCATAAGGGTGGTGTCATCAGCATATCTGAGGTTATTGATATTTCTCCCGGCAATCTTGATTCCAGCTTGTGTTTCTTCCAGTCCAGCGTTTCTCATGATGTACTCTGCATATAAGTTAAATAAGCAGGGAGACAATATACAGCCTTGACGTACTCCTTTTCCTATTTGGAACCAGTCTGTTGTTCCATGTCCAGTTCTAACTGTTGCTTCCTGACCTGCATACAGATTTCTCAAGAGGCAGGTCAGGTGGTCTGGTATTCCCATCTCTTTCAGAATTTTCCACAGTTTATTGTGATCCACACAGTCAAAGGCTTTGATATAGTCAATAAAGCAGAAATTGATGTTTTTCTGGAACTCTCTTGCTTTTTCCTTGATCCAGCGAATGTTGGCAATTTGATCTCTGGTTCCTCTGCCTGTTCTAAAACCAGCTTGAACATCAAGAAGTTCACAGTTCACGTATTGCTGAAGCCTGGCTTGGAGAATTTTGAGCATCACTTTACTAGCGTGTGAGATGAGTGTAATTGTGCAGTAGTTTGAGCATTCTTTGGCATTGCCTTTCTTTGGAACTGGAATGAAAACTGAACTTTTCCAGTCCTGTGGCCAGCACAGCCTACATTATTTGCATGGATATATATATATATATATACACACACACACATATATATATATCTCCATGCTCAGAGTTGTATTGAAGTCAAAGATTTAAAAGCATTTAGATAAAATATCATAGAATTACTTTTTAAAAAGTTTTATTGGCGTATAGTTGATTTGCAATGTTGTTAGTTTCAGGTGTACAGCAAAGTGAATCGGTTGTATACATATATATATAGCCATTCTTTTTTGATATTCTTTTCCCATATAGGTCATTACAGAGTACTGAGTAGAGTTCCATGTGCTATACAGCAAGGTTCCTATTATCTATTTTTTCATAGTAGTGTAATTTTCAACACCGTCTCCCAGTTTATTCCCCCTACCTTGTCCCCTGGTAATCACAAGGTTTTTTTCTACATCGTAAATCTACTTCCGTTTTGCAAGTAAGTTCATTTATACCTGTTTTTTTTTTTTTTTTAATTCCATCAATAAGCGATGTCATACGACATTTGCCTTTCTGTGTCTGATTTACTTCACTCAGTATCACAATGTCTAGGTCCATCCATGTTGCTGAAAAGGGGCATTATCTCATTCTTCTTTATGGCTGAGTAATATCCCTTATATATATATGTACCACACATCTTTTTATCCATTCACGTTTTGATAGAATTAGGTGGCTTCATGTCGTGGCGATTGTAAATAGCGCTGCAGTGACCACTGGGGTGTATATCTTTTGGAATTATGGTTTTCTCCAGGTATATGCCTGGGAATAGGGCTGCTGGATCATATGGTAGTTCTATTTTTAGCTTTTTTAGAAACCTGTTCTCCATAGAGTCTGTACCAATTTACATTTCCACCATCAGTGTCGGTGAGTTCCCTCTTCTCCATAGCCTCTCCAGCATTGTAGATTTTTTTGATGATGGCCATTCTGAGCAGTGTGAAGTGATACCTCATTTTAGTTTTGATTTTTATTTCTCTAATAACTAGTGATATTGAGCATCTTTTCATGTGCTTTTGGCCATCTTATCATCTCATTACTATTTATCCCATTTGCAGATGAGGCAAAGGGGATCCAGAAAACGGACGTGCCCCAAATCACACTGTTGCTAAGAGTAGAGCTGGAGTTATAACACAAGTGTTTGTTTTCCTTGCCTGGGATGATTTCCATTCTAGCAAACTACTCCCAGTTACGCTCTTCAAACCAGTTTAAAAGACTGGATTTGCTCTTCTTTCATGTACTCCATTCCTCCGGAACTGCTTAGAGAAAGAGAGCACAGAGTTGACAAGCAGGGGCATCAGCCGCCCCCACGCCCAGCTTTCCGTTGCCTAGGCCACATACTCTAAACTTTGAGGTCTGGGCCACCCTCCATGGAAAGTCCCAAGAGGTGCTCGATCAGACTGCTGGAGCTACTACCAAGTATCCCCACCCCAACCTTCACCAGGATATAAAGAGAGGGCTGAAGACTCATAAAACAGCAAGCGAGGGTGGCAGGCACAGCTAACTCAGGGAAGGCAGACACTCCCATCAGGTAGAAGATACATCCCCTTTTACCTCTTTCTGCACCCTGCACTACCATCAGAGGAGTTAAGGTCCAAAAAAGCCAAGAGGAGTAGAGGCTGGGGAGAAAGAGCACTGGGGAGCAAGAGTGCCCCCTGGGGGGCGTTTTACACGGCCAGATTGCCTTTTCACTGGTTTTGTAGGTATGGGTGAAGGATGTTGAGGCCAGAACTGTGTAGAGTAGCTTGTTGCTTTAGTCGCTAAACCATGTCTGACCCTTTTGTGGCCCTACAGGCTGTAGCCCGCAAGCCTCCTCTCTCCGTGGGATTTCCCAGGGAGGATTACTGGAGTGGGTTTCCATGCCCTCCTCCAGGAGCTCTTCCCAACCCAGGGATCAAACTAGCATCTCCTGCATTGGAAGATGGATTTTTTTTTTTTTTTTTCCCACCACTGAACCATTGGGCTTCCCTATAGAATAGAGTAGCTTCGCTTCAGTTCAGTTCAGTCGCTCAGTTGTGTCCGACTCTTTGCAACCCCATGGACTGCCAGGCTTCCCTGTCCATCGCCAACTCCCGGAGTTTACTCAAACTTATGTCCATTGAGACAGTGATGCCATCTAACCATCTCATCCTCTGTCGCCCCCTTCTCCTCCCACCTTTAGTCTTTCCCAGCACCAGGGTCTTTTCAAATGAGTAAGTTCTTCACATCAGGTGGCCAAAATATCAGAGTTTCAGCTTCAGCATCAGTTTTTCCAATGAATATTCAGACTGATTTCCTTTAGGATGGATGGGTTGGATCTCTTTGCTGTCCAAGGGACTCTTAAGAGTCTTCTCCAACAACACAGTTCAAATGCATCAATTCTTCGGCACTCAGGTTTCTTTATAATCCAACTCTCACATCCATATATGATCACTGGAAAAATCATAGCTTTGACTAGACGGACCTTTGTTGACAAAGTAATGTCTCTGCTTTTTATCTCTAGTTTGGTCATAACTTTCCTTCCAAGGAGCAAGTGTCTTTTAATGTCATGGTTTCAGTCACCATCTGCAGTGATTTGGGAGCCCCCCAAAATAAAGTCTGTCACTATTTCCACTGTTTCTCCATCCATTTGCCATGAAGTGACGAAACAGGATGCCATGATCTTAGTTTTCTGAATGCTGAGTTTTAAGCCAACTTTTTCACTCTCCTCTTTCACTTGCATCGAGAGGCTCTTTAGTTCTTCGTTTTCTGCCATAAGGGTGGTGCCATCTGCGTATCTGAGGTTATTGATATTTCTCCCAGCAATCTTGATTTTCTTGTGTTTCTTCCAGCCCAGCGTTTCTCATGATGTACTCTGCATATAAGTTCAATAAGCAGGGTGACAATATACAGCCTTGACATACTCCTTTTCCTATTTGGAACCAGTCTGTTCCATGTCCAGTTCTAACTGTTGCTTCCTGACCTGCATACAGATTTCTCAAGAGGCAGGTTAGGTGGTCTGGTATTCCCATTTCTTGAAGAATTTTCCACAGTTTTCAATAGAGTAGCCTAGGGTCTCACTAATGTCTTTCAGAGTTTCCATAAGTTTCTTGACAATTTATTTACAATTAAAGGAAGATCCCTTGTTGTAGGAAATGGCAACCCATGCCAGTATTCTTGCCTGGAGAATCTCATGGACAGAGGAACCTGGTGGGCTACAGTTCATGGGGTCATCTGACATGACCTAGTGACTAAACAACAAGGACAGTGTAAAGTTAGAAGGCTACTTGTCTTATGTTTACTTTTAAACATTATAGATTAGAGTATTTTGAAGAAAACTTGACTAATAAAACAATTAACTTATAAGGACTAGACTGGAGAAAATTACTACAATTAATTTTTTAAAGTCCTTTGTTTTGTACAGAGAATCAATCACAGATTCTTTGAAATAGAAATGCTGTTAGGACACTTCAAATATGTTGATTCATAAACATTCAGTTTGACACATTTTCCAGACACAAATCCACTTTGTTATGTACAATAAACTTGTAATCATGGGTGTAAACTTTCTCTTCTTGTACTTTTATTTTTCATCTTGACATTATACTTGGGACTATTAACGAATAATAGCTCACATTTTTATTCATTTGTTCAATAAATATTTACTGAGTTCTATTATGTGCCATATAGTATCCTGGATTCTTGAAGGTAGAGCAGAGAAGAAAAAAAAAATTAGAACACTTACATTCTCATGAGGGAGACAAACAATAAACAAGATTAAAAAAATTAAATGTAGCAATATATTGTGAAAAGTGTTAAGGGGAAAAATGTAACAAGGAAGGAAAAGGAAATGTCAAGAGAAGTTATTTCAGTCATTGAGAGAGTGGCCAGGGCAGGCTTCTCTGAGACAGTGCTATTTGAATGGAGACCCAAAGGAGTGATGGCGTATCTAAGAGAACACTGCCTGTATCTAAGAGAAGGCGGTTCCAGGGATCAGTAAGAGCAAGGGTAGCAGTGAACCAGTATGGAAGTGATGAGTCAAGTGAATGTGGGAGTAGAACAGCACATGCTATCAGGAGTCGCAGGGGTCTTTCAGGCCATTGTAAAGACTTCATTCTGAGTGACAGGGAACACGGGAGGGTTTTGAGTAATAGAGTGATATTATCTGTCATATGTTTTAGCATCATGGTTCTGGCAACTATTTTGAGGTTAGAACATAGAGGGCAAGGGGAGAGGCAGAGATGAGGCAATTTTGGTAATTAAGGTGAGCCACGATGGTGACTAAAATCAGAGTAATAGGTGTGGAGGTGGGGACACGTGATGAGATTCTAAATATATTTTGGAAGTAGAAATAATAGAAATTAAAAAAAAATAATAGGACAAGCTGAGAGGTCAGATATAGGGATACGAAGAAAGAAAAAGTCAAGGTGACTCCAATGATTTGAGTCTGAACAACTGAAAAAGGAATCTGCTATTCAGTTGGTTCAAAAGTAATAGCAGTTTTGGACCCTGAATTTTAAATCTTTATAACTAAGCTCAAACACATCTTTATTAATCAAAGTAAGAACAATGATAATCAACACATTTTTGCTAATGAGAAATCAGTTTGTATATTCCTGTAGCAAAAAAAAAAACACAAAAATTATAACCCGTGCTTCAGGATTTGACGGACTCTTGGAAATCATTTTCTGCCTCCTGCTGGTCTGGTCATGGAAGCATTTTCCCTGCAAAATGTCAAGATGCTTGAAGCAGTGGTTGGTTGGGAAGAGGTCAGGTGAATATGGCAGATGAGGCAAAACTTCGTAGGCCAATTCATTCAACTTTTGAAGCACTGGTTGTGTGACATGTGGTTGAGTATTGTGGAGACGAACTGGGCATTGGCTGCGGCCATTGCAGTTTTCGGTGCATTCCATCGGCTTCCTAGGTGTACTTCTCCAATGCCATGGTTTCACAGGGATTCAGAAAGCTATAGAGCATGAGACAAGCAGCAGACCACCAGTGACCATGACCTTCTTTGGTGCAACTCTAGCTTTGGAAAATGCTTTGGAGCTTCTGCCCCAACCACTGAGCTGGTTGTCATATAAAATCCCGTTTTCATCACATGTCCCAATCTGATTGAGAAATGGTTAATTGTTGTTGCATATAATAAGAGAAGATGACACTTAAAAATGATGACTTTTTTTTTAATGCAGTCAGTTCATGAGACACCCGCTTATCCAGCTTTTTCACCTTTCCAGTTTGCTTCAAATGCCAAATGACCATAGAATAGTCAATGCTGAGTTCTTGGGCAACTTCTCATGTAGTTTTAAGAGGATCAAGCTTTGATGATGCTCTCAGTTGGTCATTGTCAACTTCCGGTGGCCGCTCACTGCACTCCACATCTTCAACGCGCTAGTCTCCTTTACAAAACGTCTTGAACCACCAATGCACTGTACGTTCATTAGCAGTTCCCAGACCAAAGGCATTGTTGATGTTTTGAGTTGTCTCCGCTGCTTTATGACCCATTTTGAATTCAAATAAGAAAATCACTCGAATTTGCTTTTTGTCTAACATCGTTTTTCCATAGTCTAAAATATATATAAAATAAACAGCAATAATTCATTAGCAAAAACCATAAAGAAAGAAATGTGCATTAAAATGATGTATAACATGACCCACATTTATTTAAGAATGTATTCCAGTATCAAGTGGCAAAGTTCAACAATGCAAAACTGCAATTACTTTTGCACCAACTTAATATTTCCTGAGTTGGGGAAGACCTGAGAAGGGGAATCCCATGTTTAAAATGCTTGCTACACATTCACTTGAATAGGCAGTCTGGAGTTTAGGGGAAAGGCCAGAGCTTAGGAGAGAGCCAGGAAAAAATAGAAAAGAGAAGAGAACAAAGGATTAACCTGAACTCTCTAACGTGAGGAGATGAGATGAAATTAATAAAGGAAAATGAGCTTGTTGTGATGAGGATTAATTAGTTAATAACTTCTGAGCATTTACTATGTGTCAGACACTGTGTTGAACACCGATATCCCTTTATATCTGTGTTTCTACTCTTTTTCCTCTTTCTACATGGGCCAGTAAAATGATAGCTACTGACAAGCATTTATTTATTCAGCAAATATTTATTAACTACCAGGGGCCAGGTACTCTTGATTGCTAGGTGCAGAAGCAGCAAATAAAATCAACTTTCTTATCTCTTACTGTGTCTAGACTACATCCTTCCACAAATCATTCTTTTTCTGTTGAGAGTTTTTTTCCTATCACATAAAAGATAGTTTGTGTTTGGGGTTTTTTTCTTCCATCTAATCAAGTTGATCACACATTTTATCATGTTTGGTGTTTCAAAGCCACTTGCTTTTGTATTTGTTGCTATTTTTATTACACAGATTGCATACCAATCTCTTTCAACCTGTTCAGTTCAGTTCAGTCACTCAGTCGTGTCCGACTCTTTGTGACCCCATGAA
>SJYX01009028.1:0-23582 GCA_006410675.1 Oreotragus oreotragus
AGCACACACATTAGAGCTAAGAGAACAGCTCCAATATGGAGTCAGGTTTGTTCTTCTCTGTTACACCCTGTACTTTGTTAAAGAAGTTGGGGATGCCCTCTAATCCAGTTCAGATTCCCAACACAGTGGCTAAAAATATAAAACGCTTATCACTTCAAATGGAAAATGTCAGTAATCTGGAACTTTGGCTTGTATGGAACAGTTTACTCACCTCACTTGCAGAAGACAGGCAGAGGCTGTAGGAAAGGTTTTCTCTGGCCAAAAGGAGTCATGGCCTGTGTGGGGGAGGGGCACAAGGGAAATCTCTGTACTTTCCACCCGATTTTGCTGTAAACTGAACATGGCTCTGAAAATTAATGTCTATAGAGAAAACAAAAGGCCTAATATGGGCTTGGCACAGTTTGGTTTTTAATATTCCTGTCTCTAACATCGAAGAGTCTTCCCTGGTGGCTCAGCGGTAAAGCATCTGCCTGCTAATGCAAGAGATGCTGGTTCCATCCCTTGGTTGGAAAGGTACCCTGGAGGAGGAAAGGGCAATCTACTCCAGTATTCTTGCCTGGATAATCCCATGGACAGAGGAGCTTGGCAGGCTAGAGTCCATGGACTTGCAAAAGAGTTGGACACAACTGAGTGACTGAGTACACAGCACCTTCTAACATTGAATAAGTGAATATCTATCACATTTGACTTCTTGTGGGTACAGATTGTACCTCTAAGCCTCCATTTCCTTACCTGTAATGTGGGGATAAAGCCATCATGTATCTTCCAGGACGGCAGTGAGAATTAGACCCAAGACAATTATGAAGCCTGGGCACAGTGCTCAGTCCTGTGCATATACCACCAGCATTCAATTTCATGGAACTATGACTGCTTTTTGGACAGGACTGAAGAAGGAGAACTTGATTGAGGCCAGAAATAGAGAACATTTGGAGTTATCAAGTCTCCACGCCCAGGAGGAGCTGACTGTGTCTTCTCATGAATCCTATCTGTGATGAAAGTCCCTTTCCCATCCCTTCTATTGCCTTCCAGTCCCTGCCCCTTGAAGCACTGTGAGCATCTGAGACCTGGGAGGGAGAGAAGGAACTGTCCCCTGAACCTGGGACTCTAAACTGAGCAGGAGCTGATGGGTCCCTCAAACAAGCCTGTAATATGCCGTGGCCTCGTGAGGTATTGGACTCTGGTCCCCCTTGGGGCTCTTCACAGACATCTTATGAAGGCCCCTACCCACATTCAGGCAGCAGAGAGCCTATGTGGTCTAGAAGGCAGGGCTTATGTCTCCTTCCTTTGCATTCTCAGAAGGTGGGCATGAGGGGTGTGGAAGGACTCTGGGATGAGGAATCAGGTAGATTTGGCTTCTTGGAGCCTCAGTTTTCCTAAGGCAAAAGCTTTGTTGATGGTCTCTGCCCCAGGAGCCTTCCACTTGAGAGCCTCAAACAGGGTACCCTGTTTGTAGATACCTTGGGAACTGCCCACTGCAGATGCTGAGTCTGAGGAGGAGAAAGGTCATTTGGATGCTGAGAGTCTCACCACCACAGCATGTCCCCCTCACCTCCTCTTTCCTCTTACTGGGGTGTGAAGCTTTCATCACGGCTCAAGTCTATATGCTCCATCCTTGAGTTCGAGTTGGGTCAGCCTGCCCAGATCTCCACCACGGAAGCCATGCTGGGAGAAGGTCTACCCTCTTCTTGCTCATTCACACCAAGAGCCTGTCACCAGGAGAGCAAAAGGGCATTGCCCTGGGTCACGTGGCCTGGGGGTTGGGAGCAGGGTTGACCCTAGTCTCAGGGCTTCCAGACCTTCCTCCACCACTGGCACTCATAGCCAGCTGGTCTGTCCATCCCTCCATTGCTCAATGCTGAGAGCACAGTAACTGAAACATTTTATCTCCTGATATGTGGTGAAGGGAGTGTCTACAGGACACCTTCCAAAAATAATATTTTTGCTCTCTGGCAGCAAAATATACAGAATTCGTTCTTGCCATTTTTGAAGCTCTGGCAACAGCTCAGTGCATTCTTATTTAGAACAATACAACAATCTGACTTCTGTTTTGGACCCCTAAGTTCTTTTGTCCCATCCAACAAAGTGTGAAGTATGCACTTCCCGGAGTAGGGTGACAGCTCCTCACAATGTAGAAAGAATAACAAACGAGCCAGAGGCGGGGCTGGACGCTGGAATCGTGATCCCAGCCCCTCTGAACTCCTCTGTCTGAGTTTACAAGAAGACCAAAAATAAGTAGCTGGCAACAGCTGCCTGGTTGCGACGGGTTGGCAACATGTTCTGGTTGTGGTCTGCAGTCAAGGATGGTGCAATATCAAAGGTTGTCCCTAACCGACCCCCGTATACCTCGGTCCCTTGATTTGTTCTGTCACTTTTGACACGGTGACCCCTCTACCTGAGCATCTACTACTTCGTCTGAACCTCAGAGTTGCTTAGATGTTATGTCCTCTGAAGACTTCTCTCGGCTCATCCATCTGTTTAGTAAATATTTGCTGAAATCTACAACATTCCAGCATATTCTAAATGGTGATGATCGTGACTCAAACACAGGTTAATACTCCCTTCTTTGTAATACATGTATTTATGGTCCTTCATTTTAGGCATGAGGAAACTGGGGTCCAGAGTGGGGCGGTGACTCAAGCCAAAGTGATGTAATAAGTGACCTGAGAACACAGAGGCACTAAGAGGCTCTACCACTGCTCAAGTTTCCATAGATGCCCTGCGTTGCTCTTGCAGGCAGCTGGCCACCCCCTCATCTCTGCACAGTGGCAGGAGACCTCCGAAGGCCCCGAGAGCAGGAGGACACAGTGGGTGGCTGTGCTTTATGCCACCCCAGGAGGTCGAGGTGCACGCTAGATGGGGCAAGAGGAGCTAGGCAGGGGGCTGGCGGAGAGGTGGGTGGTTCCAGTGATGGAGAGGTGATCAAGGCCAGGGTGGGGGCACCCACCAGGGAGGAGGCATGGATTGGCCTCTGTGAGGAAGGCATGTGGGGCTCCTGAAGGGGATGCTGGGCAGGGCGCCTGAGGTCCCTGGGCCAGGGCAGGTGAGAGAGGGTGCTGGGCTGTCGACTCTGTGGACCTCTAGGCTCCAAGCTGCCCTCTTCACCTGGCAAGGCCTTCAAGCACCACGCGAAGTGACATGTCTTTCTGTGACTAGCACACTGTATAGTAGCACTCAAGACCCCTTCCACCCATTGCCTTTCCTCCGCACCCCCTGCCTCTCCCGCTCTGACTCTCATGGCTAAATCAACTCAGTATTAACCAGAGCTACTATTTCTTGAAGACCTTACTCCATGCCAGGCACAACTGAGCAACTAGCCCTTTCACTTTCAGTGCTCTAGTTCATTTCAGTCATACAGTCGTGTCCGACTCTTTGCGACCCCATGGACTTCAGAATATGTCCATCATCAACTCCTGGAGCTTACTCAAACTCATGTCCATCGAGTTGGTGATGCCATCCAACCGTCTCATCCTCTGTCATCGCCTTCTCCTCCCGCCTTCAATCTTTCCCAGCATCAAGGTCTTTTCCAATGAGTCAGTTCTTCTCATCAGGTGCCCAAAGTATTGGAGTTTCACCTTCAGCATCAGTCCTTCCACTGAATAGTCAGGACTGATTTGTTCTGGCGCTGATCACATCTTCAACCCCTATGGTACTACTCATTACTGACTTTAAGTAATAGATTTGAAATAATGACAGCACAGGGGTTATAAAGACTGTGTTTTATATATAGAAGATATATATATATAATATATAGGTTATATAGAATGAGTTATTCATACATATATACAAAATATATAGGTTATATAGAATGAGTTCTTCTTATGTATATATAGAAGATATAGGTTATATATAATAAATTCTTCATTTTATATATATATATATATATAGGTTATATAGAATGAGTTCTTCATGTGATTGCTTGGAGCTTATATTTGTGTTTAAAGTTTAAAGTAGTGAAATGATGTGAACCGTGAGGAGTATTCTTTTGTTCAGCAAGTACAAAATTTAGTTTGTACATAAAGTATTTTACTGAATTTGCATAGTATCTTTAAAATGAAATGCATTTTTTCTTCTGTAATTGTTAACTATTCACTTTACAGCTAAGGAAGTGGGGCTTCCCTGGAGATCCAGTGGTTAAGACTCCAGGCTTCCATTACGGGGGCACAGGTTCGATCCCTAGTCCAGGGATCCCACATGCTGCACAGCCAAAAATGGATAAATAAAATACATATTTAAAAAATAAAGCTAAAGGAACGATCAAGAAAGCATTGATGATAGCTGAAAATCATTTGCTTGTACAGAGGAGGGGGTGTTCGAAAAATCGTAAGCTCTGGGTATCAGATATACTAGACTAGCCACTGGGCAAGAATATTTTTCAAACGCAAGTCTGACCCTGCAGCCTCCAAAGCTTCTGGCACAAGCCCCAGAGTCTCAGCCCAGATGTCCCCTGCCCAAATGTTGCTCACCCAGGGGCAGGGGCAGTTTCCAGGGCAGAAATGAGTTGATGACCGGGTCCTGGGGATGGGCGGGTGATGTGGCGGGCTCCTTCAGCTGTGAGGCCTTGGATGGCAGGCTCCTCAAGCCCCCGCCTCTGCCTTGGGCAAGGCTCTGACCCTGTGGGGGCTTCGGTTTCCCCTCCCCGCACAGCGAGGGCTCTGGCTGGATGCTGTCCAAGGACCCTGCCATGCCCTGAGACAGTCTCCTCCCAGTCCACTGTCAGCCTAGGCTGGTAGAGCTCACTATCCGGAGAGGAAGGGGGAAAGATGCAAATTGTTTGCCACCCAAGAGAAAGTCAGACCAATCACAGCTTTGTGAAACTGTTTTTGTCACCTTTCTCAGTCTGTTTCCTGCTTTGGCACCAAAATAGACCCCTAATTATCCATAGACAACAATTGCTTCTTTCCCACTAAATTTTTTTTTCTTTATTTATTTTTTTAATATATATATAGACATTTGTAGGGAGTGAAGAAGTTGAACAAAATAAGTCACATGGTTGTAATATCCCTGTGATATCCCTCCGAGCCATTAGCAAACTGAACTCCAGCTGAAATCTCTTGGCTTGCAGGGCAAATGAAGAGAGGCAGTGTTTACAAGAGGGGGTTCAGGCTGGAGGAAGGGGAAGCCCTTGGGGCTGGAATCAGACCTGCCTGCAGATGCTGGCTTTCCTCAATGCTCAGTCACTCAGTTGTGTCTGACTTTGCAACACCATGGCAGACTGTAGCTCACCAGGCTCCTCTGTCTACGAGATTCTCCAGGCAAGAATACTGGAGTGGGTTGCCATTTCCTTCTCCATGCTGGTTTTAGGCAGGTCCTTTCCCAGGCTGAGTTTCTCCCATTCTTCAGATGGGAACGTTGATCCCTGGCCTCTCTTTCTTGGGATGCTCTGAGTTGCACTGTTCCAAACTTGCCAGGCTGACTGTTTCGACCCACTAGGTGCCAGGCCTGGGGCTGGAGTTGGGGGTTTTGAGATGAAGGAGAGAGATAGCCCCTGGACTCAGGGGAATGGCCTTCTGCTGGGCCTCCCCCAGAGAGCTCCAAAGGGATGTTCACAGCAGGTAAAGAAGGAAGATTTGGGGAGGGGTTTCTGTTTACCTTTCTGGGTAAACAGAAAGGAGGGAAGAATCTGTGGGTGGATAGATGGAAACAAAGCATCGATCTGCTGAGCAGAGTTTGGGCTCAAGATGAGGCCGAAAGTTGGAAACAGGATTGAGAAGGTATGTGGAGTCTGCCTCAGTGCTAAATGAAGGAAGGGCAATGGCATCAGTAAAGGGAAGAGGTGGGCAATTAGTGAAGAATTTTGCAGCCTTCGAGGCCATGATCCAGGCTTTAAATCTTCATCATAGGAAAAGGTCACATACATGACCTCATTTACCCTCTCAAGCAATACCATGTGCAGCTATTATAATTTACATGTTACCAAGGAGGAAATGAAGGTTCTAAGATGAAAGATTAGCCCAAAGTCACACAGATGGTCAGGATGAAGACCAAGACCAAAACTCAAGTCTTTAGACAATTTGGTAAATGATCCCTTAGTTGGCATCTTTATCAATCAGAGTTCTTAACTGCCAGAAACTGCAGGCAAGTTCTTAATTGCCAGCAGTTGCAAGGAGTCCCTGAACAGAAGGGGGGGATTCATTAACGGGGTGCTTCTGAGAGTGCAGGAGGGCTGGAGACCCAGGCCTTGGGTAGAAACCTTCACCACGACTACTAGATGCTGATGCTTGCTCACTGATGTGCCCAGCCTTGCGCACTGGGCCCTGGACATGGCCTCAGCTGCCAGCCAAGAAGGCACTGCTTCCCTGGAGCTCCATCTGCTGCAGGCTCTGCTTCCCCTGCCCCCTGACTGCCACCGAAGAGGGTCCCCATTTCCTGGATCACCAGCCCTGAGTCAGGTCTAGGCAGCTGCAGCTGATGGTGAAGGCCAAGACAGGAGCCCCAGCTCCAGACTGGCAATATCAAGACTGATCATTCTCAGCTTGTGCCGTGGGGACAGGCTCTGCCTCCCGCTGAGACTCAGGCGTGGCTAATGTACAGAACGGGGGTCCGGGAGAATGACATCTGTCCACTCAACATCCTTCCTGAGCTCATTGTGTATGTGAGGCTGACTCTGGGGGTCCTAGAGAAGAAGAAGAAAAAGAAAAGGGCCATGGTGGGGAAGGGCACAGTTTGGCGGCCACTGCCTGAGTTCTAAATCCAGATCACCACCCCCCGGACCCTCAAACAACTCATAAGGTGGACAGGATAGGGCTTCTCAGATGAAGAAACAGAGGCCCAGGAGTGGAAGGGACCTGCCCAAGGTCACAGAGGTCACCACGGCAAGCTGGTCTCTTGGAGCCAGGAATTTGAATTCTAACCCAAACCTCCCTTGAGCACATGGAGACCAGGGCACCTCAGGAAGCAGGGCTTTTCTCAGAACCGGCTCTGCCTGTTTGACACTTGATCTGGGCTGGGGCGGTGGGGCCCAGGGATATGCATCAGATCAGATGGGAGATGGAGGGTGGGTACGTATTCTGTGAGCTTATTGTGCCTGAACTGAATCCCCCTCTTGTCTGTGCCTCTCGAGGGGGGCCTGTGTGGGAGTGCTGTGAGCGGGGGCGGGACCCAGGAATGTTCGATCTTTCAGCCCAGAGGCTGGCGAATGGTTCCTTGTGCATCTTCTGGTCCCATGGGGACCCTGGAGTGCATTTCTCTGAGGCCACAGCTGGCAGCATCCTTGGCACTCTGGGGCCTCAGCTGACTCTGGGTTCAAACCACCAAGTCTCTGCCCCAGAGCACAAGTGAAGGGTCCAGATTGGGCCCAACTGGTAACTAGGCTGTGGTCAGTTTACTGAGGTGCCTGAAGGCCAGCGGAACATCCTGGCCCTGGACCTTGGACCCTGGGAACCAAACTAGCCTGTAAAGGGATGGCCTTCCCACGTTTTACTTTGTCTGCTCAGATGCCAGAGCCAGAAAGAAACTCCTGTGACGACTTCGGCCTGTGAACTGGGAGATCCTTCTGGTCCTGGGGGGAAGGGCCCTGAATTTTGAGTCATGTGACCCCAAACCAGCCCCAGATCTGCATCAGAGTCAGTGAACAGCCTGGACAAGAAGCCTCAATTTTCTCTCCTCTCATAAGAGATAATCGTACTGTGAGGAATGATGGAGCATGTGGATAGAACAGCAGACAGGAATTATGAGTCCCTAATAAGTGTCCCTAATGAGTTTGAGTAAGCTCCAGGAGTTGGTGATAGACAGGGAAGCCTGGCGTACTGTAATCCAAGGGGTTGCAAAGAGTCGGACACGACTGAGGGACTGAACTGAACTGAACTGAACTAAATAAGTATCATTCGAAAAGATCCTGATGCTGGGAAAGATTGAAGGCAGGAGGAGAAGGGGACGACAGAGGAGGAGATGGTTGGATGGCATCACTGACATGAGGGACATGAGTTTGAACAAGCTCTGGGAGTTGGTGATGGACAGGGAGGCCTGGCATGCTGCAGTCCATGGGGTCATGAAGAGTTAGACATGACTGAGCAACTGAACTGAACTGAACTGAATGAGTGTCTGTGGATGGAGTGGGTGATGAGGTGGATTTACTGGGAGCTGCCCCTTGCAGGGGCATGTGGAGTTTTAGGATGGAGATGCTGATGGGATCTTGGGTTTCTGAGAGACCTTAAATATCTTGTCTGATGGCGTCATTTCTTTTTTTTTTTTTTTTAAGTCTTTTTTGAATTTGTTACAATATTGCTTCTGTTTTGGTTTTTTTTTGGCCATGGGGTTTGTGGGATATTAGCTCCTTGAGGAAAGATAGAATCCACCTCCTCTGCACTGGAAGGCAAAGTCTTAACCACTGGACCACCAGGAAAGTCCCCAACAGCATCATTTTAAAGGTGGAAAAACTGAGGCCTGGAGACAAGGAGGGACTTTCCAGAGGTCACATGATGACTGAGTTCTGTATCTAGTCTCTTCTCCTCAATCTCGCTGTATCCATTCCAGCTTGCTATCTTCAAACACATGATGGAGGCCCAGCTGGTCAATGAATCATATGGGCTTTCAAATCATCATGATTATACTGGGGGCTCTGTCAAGGCCACCTGGCTTCATGAATCTCAGTTTCTCTCATCTGCAAGACGGAAATAGTAATGCCAGCCTCTGTGATGATTAAATGCCTGGTGCATTGAAGACACCGACAGGAAGGTGAGGACAAAAACCCTGGATGTGATTGCCCAGATATCATCAGACCCCACATATGCCCCGTCAATGCCATTGTCTCTGGGGGCTTGCAGGGAAGAGTCCTTGGGAGGGTACAAAGTGGCCCCCTGGCAGGGAGTGCCCTTCTCCGGCTTTGGTTTTCCCATCCCTCAAGTGAGGGGGATTGCTTAGGTAATTGAAGAGCTCTCCTTTCTGTGACATTTAACCATTTCCTGCATGTATTCATTTCAAAACTCCCGGCAGTATTTCCAGGAGCCACATTTTCTACCAGGTCAGTTTAAATATAATAACCAGGCAGCTCATTAATCCCTGTGCCCATACAGGCAATTCTGGGGGGAAGAGTGGGCGATATATGTACTGCACTTGTGCACATGCCAAATTTCCAGCATCTCATGTTCTCCTGTAATAATAACTGTTGTTCCTACTAGATGGCTCGCTCACAAAGGCCTGCCTGTGCCAAGGTGCCTGGGGCCGGGGTCTGGACGTGTGAATTTGGCAGTCTCCTCCTCCTGAGAACGCGTCTACACCTGCAAGTCAATTAACCAAATAATTTCAGTAAAAAACCCACCACTTTATACCTGAAATATGCTAATAATTGAGAGGAAAAAGATCTGTGGGAGTGTTCCTGACATTAATTATCTGAATAATTACCTCAGATATTCATTTAGCATGTTTAGAAGGAGTCTCACTAAAGTGAATTTTCCCCAAAACAAGACAAGACAGTTTCTAAATCTTCCCTTCCAAGCCCAGGACAGTGAACCTTTGTCAGGGTCTTCCTTGAAAATCAGAATGGAGGGGAAAGAGCTTGGTCTGTGGGTTCAGGAAAACCTGGGCTGTCACTCTGTCAAGGTACGTATTCTGTGAGCTTATTGTGCCTGAACTGAATCCCCCTCTTGTCTGTGCCTCTCGAGGGGGGCCTGTGTGGGAGTGCTGTGAGCGGGGGCGGGACCCAGGAATGTTCGATCTTTCAGCCCAGAGGCTGGCGAATGGTTCCTTGTGCATCTTCTGGTCCCATGGGGACCCTGGAGTGCATTTCTCTGAGGCCACAGCTGGCAGCATCCTTGGCACTCTGGGGCCTCAGCTGACTCTGGGTTCAAACCACCAAGTCTCTGCCCCAGAGCACAAGTGAAGGGTCCAGATTGGGCCCAACTGGTAACTAGGCTGTGGTCAGTTTACTGAGGTGCCTGAAGGCCAGCGGAACATCCTGGCCCTGGACCTTGGACCCTGGGAACCAAACTAGCCTGTAAAGGGATGGCCTTCCCACGTTTTACTTTGTCTGCTCAGATGCCAGAGCCAGAAAGAAACTCCTGTGACGACTTCGGCCTGTGAACTTGGAGATCCTTCTGGTCCTGGGGGGAAGGGCCCTGAATTTTGAGTCATGTGACCCCAAACCAGCCCCAGATCTGCATCAGAGTCAGTGAACAGCCTGGACAAGAAGCCTCAATTTTCTCTCCTCTCATAAGAGATAATCGTACTGTGAGGAATGATGGAGCATGTGGATAGAACAGCAGACAGGAATTATGAGTCCCTAATAAGTGTCCCTAATGAGTTTGAGTAAGCTCCAGGAGTTGGTGATAGACAGGGAAGCCTGGCGTACTGTAATCCAAGGGGTTGCAAAGAGTCGGACACGACTGAGGGACTGAACTGAACTGAACTGAACTAAATAAGTATCATTCGAAAAGATCCTGATGCTGGGAAAGATTGAAGGCAGGAGGAGAAGGGGACGACAGAGGAGGAGATGGTTGGATGGCATACTCAATTTTCTCTCCTCTCATAAGAGATAATCGTACTGTGAGGAATGATGGAGCATGTGGATAGAACAGCAGACAGGAATTATGAGTCCCTAATAAGTGTCCCTAATGAGTTTGAGTAAGCTCCAGGAGTTGGTGATAGACAGGGAAGCCTGGCGTACTGTAATCCAAGGGGTTGCAAAGAGTCGGACACGACTGAGGGACTGAACTGAACTGAACTGAACTAAATAAGTATCATTCGAAAAGATCCTGATGCTGGGAAAGATTGAAGGCAGGAGGAGAAGGGGACGACAGAGGAGGAGATGGTTGGATGGCATCACTGACATGAGGGACATGAGTTTGAACAAGCTCTGGGAGTTGGTGATGGACAGGGAGGCCTGGCATGCTGCAGTCCATGGGGTCATGAAGAGTTAGACATGACTGAGCAACTGAACTGAACTGAACTGAATGAGTGTCTGTGGATGGAGTGGGTGATGAGGTGGATTTACTGGGAGCTGCCCCTTGCAGGGGCATGTGGAGTTTTAGGATGGAGATGCTGATGGGATCTTGGGTTTCTGAGAGACCTTAAATATCTTGTCTGATGGCGTCATTTCTTTTTTTTTTTTTTTTAAGTCTTTTTTGAATTTGTTACAATATTGCTTCTGTTTTGGTTTTTTTTTGGCCATGGGGTTTGTGGGATATTAGCTCCTTGAGGAAAGATAGAATCCACCTCCTCTGCACTGGAAGGCAAAGTCTTAACCACTGGACCACCAGGAAAGTCCCCAACAGCATCATTTTAAAGGTGGAAAAACTGAGGCCTGGAGACAAGGAGGGACTTTCCAGAGGTCACATGATGACTGAGTTCTGTATCTAGTCTCTTCTCCTCAATCTCGCTGTATCCATTCCAGCTTGCTATCTTCAAACACATGATGGAGGCCCAGCTGGTCAATGAATCATATGGGCTTTCAAATCATCATGATTATACTGGGGGCTCTGTCAAGGCCACCTGGCTTCATGAATCTCAGTTTCTCTCATCTGCAAGACGGAAATAGTAATGCCAGCCTCTGTGATGATTAAATGCCTGGTGCATTGAAGACACCGACAGGAAGGTGAGGACAAAAACCCTGGATGTGATTGCCCAGATATCATCAGACCCCACATATGCCCCGTCGATGCCATTGTCTCTGGGGGCTTGCAGGGAAGAGTCCTTGGGAGGGTACAAAGTGGCCCCCTGGCAGGGAGTGCCCTTCTCCGGCTTTGGTTTTCCCATCCCTCAAGTGAGGGGGATTGCTTAGGTAATTGAAGAGCTCTCCTTTCTGTGACATTTAACCATTTCCTGCATGTATTCATTTCAAAACTCCCGGCAGTATTTCCAGGAGCCACATTTTCTACCAGGTCAGTTTAAATATAATAACCAGGCAGCTCATTAATCCCTGTGCCCATACAGGCAATTCTGGGGGGAAGAGTGGGCGATATATGTACTGCACTTGTGCACATGCCAAATTTCCAGCATCTCATGTTCTCCTGTAATAATAACTGTTGTTCCTACTAGATGGCTCGCTCACAAAGGCCTGCCTGTGCCAAGGTGCCTGGGGCCGGGGTCTGGACGTGTGAATTTGGCAGTCTCCTCCTCCTGAGAACGCGTCTACACCTGCAAGTCAATTAACCAAATAATTTCAGTAAAAAACCCACCACTTTATACCTGAAATATGCTAATAATTGAGAGGAAAAAGATCTGTGGGAGTGTTCCTGACATTAATTATCTGAATAATTACCTCAGATATTCATTTAGCATGTTTAGAAGGAGTCTCACTAAAGTGAATTTTCCCCAAAACAAGACAAGACAGTTTCTAAATCTTCCCTTCCAAGCCCAGGACAGTGAACCTTTGTCAGGGTCTTCCTTGAAAATCAGAATGGAGGGGAAAGAGCTTGGTCTGTGGGTTCAGGAAAACCTGGGCTGTCACTCTGTCACTTACTGTTATGTTCCTTTAAGCAAATCATTTCACTTCCCTGTCCTTCATGAGGATAAATTAGTGGATGCTTATCTAGGAGTGGGCTCTGTCCTCAGGGGGTCCAAAGGTGTTCCCTGAGTGAGCGAGCTATCATGAAGAGGGGTCAGGCAAGGCTGAGTGGAAACTCTGTCTCACTTTGCTGCTCTCTCTTACCCCCTGCCGTCCAAAATCGCGGCCCAAACCTTCACAGGATGCCCTCCCTTTGCCTCCGTTCTTATACCTTTGGCAGCCTAGCAAACTGTTTCTCAATCTCTGAGGCCTTCACATGTTTCTCTCTCTGTGAAACCTTCCCTGACTTCACCCTGCCTATAAATCCAGTCTGAGCTCAGTTCAGTTTAGAAGCTCAGTTGTGTCCAAATCTTTGCGACCCTATGGACTGCAGCACGCCAGGCCTCCCTGTCTATTAGCAACTCCCAGAGTTTACTCAAACTCATGTCCATTGAGTCGGTGATGCCATCCAACCATCTCATCCTCTGTCATCCCCTTCTCCTCCTGCCTTCAATCTTTTCCAGTATTAGGGTCTTTTCAAATGAGTCAGTTCTTCACATCAAGTGGCCAAAATATTGGAGCTTCAGCTTCAGCATCAGTCCTTCCAATGAATATTCAGAACTGATTTCCTTTAGGATGGACTAGTTGGATCTTCTTGCAGTCCAAGGGACTCTCAAGAGTCTTCTCCAACACCACAGTTCAAAAACATCAATTCTTCAGTGCTCAGTTTTCTTTATAGTCCAACTCTCACATCCTTACACGACAACTGGAAAAACCATAGCTTTGACTAGACAGACCTTTGTTGGCAAAGTAATGTCTCTGCTTTTTAATATGCTATCTAGGTTGGTCATAACTTTTCTTCCAAGGAGTAAGCATCTTTTAATTTCATGGCTGCAGTCACCATCTGCAGTGATTTTGGAGCCCCCAAAATAAAGTCAGCCACTGTTTCCACTGGAACAGCAAACCACTTCAGTATTCTTGCCTTGAGAACCCCATGAACAGTATGAAAAGTCTGAGCTCATCAGACCTTTATTCCCATCTATGTCCTCATGGAGCTAGAGACAAGGCAGGTCTCCAGTTTATACATGGTGGAGTGAGGGAATAAACTGGAAGGTCCTTTTATAGATATATGTAGGCCTGAATAAATGTGAAGAGGTGAGGTTCTTCTTACTTGACCTCTTAGAGCTCATAGCAGTATCTGGTGTGTGAAATGTGTTCAAGGAATATTTGTTGAAATAATACATGAATGAGTGAAGTGGAAACTTCATAATTATGTCAGAGGTAATGGAAGGTAGCTCCTTCATTCATTCCACTTTATTGCCTGCACAGGATGTCAAAGAAAAAGAGCAGACACGGTTCTTGCCATTATGGAATTTACATCCGTGGGGAAAGGGGGTCATTACACAAGAAACTGCAATAAAATTGATAAGGGTAGAATGATACGGGGATCTATTGCAAGAGAAACAAATCCAGTCTAAGGGTCTGGGAAGTCCTGAAATAAAGTGGCTCTTAAGCTAAGTACTTAAGCTTGAGAAGAAACTAACTGGATGGTGGGGTAGAGATAGTTTAGTATCAGAAGTAGTAAACGTAAAGACCCAGAGGAGGGTGGAGAGCAGACGAGTGGAAACTGAGGTTGATGTGGTAAGTGAAGGACGTGTTGTTGTAAAGGACCCGAGAAGCCATGTTAGGGGGTCTGGGTTTTGTCAAGGGTAATGGAAAGCCAGCCAAGGATTTTAAGTCTACAAGTGACAGGTTTTTAAAACTTACTCTAGCTACAGAATGGGAAATGAGTCAGCTATCTAGCAAGAGTGAAGGAAAAGCCATCCAATAGAACGGTACATTTTAGGAGAGTGGGATTCTAAAGACAAAGATGACATGTAGAGTAAAAAGTGTGCATAGTTAATACGATCACTGGAATTCCTGTACATCACCAAATAGGCAAATTATGATCACACTGATCCTTGACTCCAGAAGCTCATGGTGTGACTAAGAGGACTCCATCCACATAACCAGTAAAAGAGACTATAAAGCTTTCCCCTGGGCTAGCAAGAGAGTCTCAGTAACTCTCAGGGAAAAGGATGAAGAGAGAAACCACGGGCTGAGATCTCCTGGTATGTCATTGTGTTGGAGGCCAGGGCTACCCAGGGCACTGACAGGGACACAGGATATAAGTGGAAGATGCAAGAATTTCTTGAGTAGAGCGCGGAAAGAGAACAGGGTGCAGGATAGACTAAAAGAAGGCTTACCTTGAAGGAATTACTGAAGGCTAAATGGCTGGAAATATCAGAAGGTGCTACTTTCACTAGACTGATTTCTCATCTTAAAAAAAAAAGTTTTTATCTTCAAGATGTGTCTAGAGACATTTGCCTAGACATTTGCCATAGGTTGAACTGTGTTGTCTGGGATGAGGAAGCGTTTGGCATCATATCAGTGTGCACTGATGGGGGGTTAGTCTGAAAAAGTGAAAGTCACTCAGGCCTGGATGACAGCCCGCCAAGCTCCTCCTCTGTCCATCTAATTCTCCAGGCAACAGTACTGGAGTGGGTAGCCATTCCCTTCTCCAGGGGGATCTTCCTGACCAGGGATCGAACTGGGGTCTCCTGCATGGCAGGCAGATTCTTTACTGTCTGAGCCTGGGTTGAGATATTTGTTCTCAGAAAGGAGCTAGATTGGGTGGGCTGGGTTATGCTGGACTGGATTGTTTGGATACTAATTGGAAGATGATGGGATTTTTTGTGAGATGGAAACATTGAGCTGGCAGGGTTCAAATTTAATTGAGTTGTGTTTATCGTGACTGAATTTCTTTGGTTATTCTGGACTTCGAGGAGTTCATCTGGCTGACCTGAATAGAATTCCAAGTGGCTGACTTGGAACCAGTTGGAGGAGACTGGGTGACTTTAGGTCAGCTTTGGTTGAGTAAGGCTGGTCCTTTGAGAGATTTCTCAGACTTCCTGTGTGTGGTGAATCCATTTGGGGGATATGTTTGCAGGGAAGGAGGAGAGAGCAGGTGCCCGCGGGCCCACACCAGTGCTGTGGCTTCCCAGGCAGTCTGGTGGAGCCGCATCTTAGGAAAAGCCAGTTTGGACCCATTTTGCTCCCCTGTCAGAGATCCATTTCTTTCTCTGGGCCTCTATCCCTCATCTATGACATAAAGAGACTGAACTTCCTCCTGGTTCACAGAGTATGCCCATGCTTTATTCTGAGGGACCCTGGCTCCACTCCTGGGAAGTCGATGCTGTTGGACTGGTGGAGGAGACTGGGCTTGAAAGACAACGGCTCTCCAAGGCCACACAGCCGGCGGGCACCTGCCATTTGCAGAGCCCTTCAGGTGGGCCTCCTTGCTGAATGCTTCAGAGTCACACTGGGGCTTGGCGCTGGGCTCTGGGCAGGGGGTTCTGACCTGTCCGTGAATGTGCATGGTGCTGTCTGCCCATGGAGTGGCTTAGTTTGTCCGCCCGTGACCTTGATGTTGATCTGACCCAGAGACCCTGTGGGGGAGCCATCCTGGGGTCCACAGAAAAGCATGGGGGGGGGGAGGAGAGGATGGTGGTCCCCAACAGAAGGGAGGGTGAAAGGAAGACAGAGCCATCTGGCCTTTCTGATCCGAGCCCCCAGCTAGAAGAGAGGTAAGTCAGTCCTGGTCAGGGGAGCCTTCCTGACCTGTGTACCTCTGCAGGCCAATGTGATGTGGAAATGCCTGGAATGACAAGTCAGGAGGCCCCCAGTGCTTCCCGCTAGGTGTCTTATTGGGGGAGTCTTTCCATCTCTTAAAACCTCTTCTCCCACCTCTGAGAAGAGTTGTCTCCAGCAGGACTCTTGTTGGAAGGTGAGGGCGGGGCTGAGCTCAGAACCCGGTGCATAGTAGGTGCTCAGCCTGGGATCACTTCTCTCATCTGTCCGGGCAGGACCCCACGTGCAGCCACGGAGCCTGAGCAAAATCGGCATCTACCGGGCCGGTCCCAGGTGACCTCCTGTAACCCCTTCCACCCCAGGCAGGTCGGCTGACCTGTGACCCTGAGGTGTTGACAAAATCTCTGACCTCTGGGAAGGAGCAGGTCACTTTACTGAGTTTGTGCAAATAGATAAAGAACAAAGCGGCCCATAAATCAGGGCAACAGGAAAAACAAATAATCCTCTCCCCCCTACGAAAGGAGCTTCAGGGCTGTGTGGGGGTGGAGGAGCGGAAAGTGGTCCAGGAGGGTCCCCCAGGTTCCCCTGAGGCAGGGGACCCCTCACCCACCCAGCCGTGGTGGGGAGGGGGAAGATATGGATAGAGGAAGGAACCCAGGGCCCCCCTGGCAATGCCCCTTAACTCCACCGATTCACTAGACCTCAGGTCTCCTCTGGGAGTCTGGCCGCTGTAGCAAGCCTGGCTTAGGGGCTGGGGAGAGATGATCTCTTTTCTTTACAGGCATTATCTGTTGTACAGTGTCACAGGAGGAAAGAATAAGCCAGAATCGGGCCTCACAAGATCTCAATTAAAGTGTGAACCGACCGCTGACTCTGTGATGATAAACCAACCCCTTGCAACTCTGAGTCTCAGTTTCCCCATCTTTCAAGTGCGAGGTTCCTCCCTGTCCTGCCCGCCTCTCCAGCACGTGATGGAGGGACGAGAGACGACACGTGTGTAGGGATGGGGAGACATGCAGCGTCCGGAGAGGCAGCTACTGGCTCCAAACCCTGGCTCACGGCAGAGAAAGTATGGGCGGGTGAGCCCCTCCCACCTCACCTTGTTTTGCTGGAAAACAGAGATGGTGACAGTTCTGCCTCCTGGGGTTGTTCTGAAGCGTTGTTTAAGACACCACATGTTATACGAGGTGTTCCTCGAGATCAATATCTCCCCATCCTCTCTTGTTAAAAGCACACCTTTCTTCCCTGACACTGATGCATTTCAGGGTAGCTTGAGGGAGTTTATGGAAAGGCAGGGAGGCAAGAGGAAAACCCTGCGTGGTGTGTGCCGCCTGGTCAGGCCCCTGCCCTCCTGGTGGATGCTCTTGGCCATGCTGGATCTGCTCCATCCACGCTCACTCCAGACTCGGTCCAGCCTGCTCCCAGGGTGACCAGCACCCCTATGTCCCCAGGACTGAGGGGTTCTCTGAGACGTGGGACTTCTAGTACAGCCTGTTTCCTTTGAGCGGAGAAGGCCCTGCCCACACAGCCCCTGACCAACCTAAATAGCATATTAAAAAACAGAGACATTACTTTGCCAACAAAGGTCTATCTAGTCAAGGCTATGGTTTTTCCAGTGGTCATGTATGGATGTGAGAGTTGGACTATAAAGAAAGCTGAGCGCTGAAGAACTGATGCTTTGAATTGTGGTGTTGGAGAAGACTCTTGAGAGTCCCTTGGAGATCCAGGGAGATCCAGCCAGTCCATTCTGAAGGAAATCAGTCCTGGGTGTTCATTGGAAGGACTGATGTTGAAGCTGAAACTCCAATACTTTGGCCACCTGATGCGGAGAGCTGACTCATTTGAAAAGACCCTGATACTGCGAAAGATTGAAGGCGGGGAGGAGAAGGGGACAACAGAGGGTTGGATGGCATCACCGACTCAACGGACATGAGTTTGAATAAACTCCGGGAGTTGGTGATGGACAGGGAGGCCTGCTGTGCTTCAGTCCATGGGGTCGCAAAGAGTGGGACACGACTGAGCGACTAAACTGAACTGAACTGAACACAGCCCCTTCCTCTCCTCTGCTCAGACTCCCCCAACCCATCAGACGTCAGTCACACCCCTCTCACCTTGCTCTCTTTTCTCCAAAGCTTCACCATCTGGAATATTGTATACGTACTTGTTTATTAGTCTCTCTCCCCTCTAGAATGTAATTTCTATATGAGCAGGGAGTTTGATTTGGTTTTTATTTTTTGAGGATATGTCTTTTAATTCTCTGAGAAACTCTAAAGGGCAGGCACTGTCACGGTCCTCATATTGCAGAGAAAGAAAGAAGTCTGGGGGGATTCAATCGTTTGCCACAGTCTTCCTGCCTTGAGTTAGTATTGGAGCTGCAGCCACCCTATTCTATTTCTGCTTGCTGTTGCTGTTTTTGCGACTGTGTCCCCTGGAGCCTAGAAGAGGGCTTGGCAGGTCGCTAGGTACTTGGTTACATTTTTATTGAAGGAACAAATGAATGAATGAAATCTGTGGTTCTTGGATCTAGATAAAAGCAGAGAAAAGGCCAAAAGGGTTGCTTTTTCAAATGAGGATTAAGAATAAAAGTTTATGGCTGTCTTGCGTTGACTGATGGGGTGTGGGCGCTCTCGCACAAAGCAGGAAGCGGGGTTGGAGGCTCAGACTGGAAAAGCAGAGGCAGGGAAAGTGCAGGAAGACTTCAAAGCACCAACAGCTTCTCCTGGGCTGTGTCTAAACACGTGAGGCCCAGAAGTGAGGCAATTAATCAGGTAATTCCAGCCGCCTTCCACCCAATGGCCTCAATTATCTGGCTATTTGAAAACTACCCGTTTTATGGGTAATGAGTGTTAATAGGCTATTGTCCGGAAACAGCCTCTCCTCCGGTTTTGCTCTTTGGCATTCGAGAGGCCCCAGGCAGCGAGAAAGGTTCAGTTCCTGTTTTCAGAGTCGCAATCTCTGTGTCTTTAACAGGAGGACAAGACTGCCTTCTTGGGCAGGCTGCTGGTGAGATTAAAGTGTGCGCAGAGCACCTGGTCCGGGTCCGGAACCCTGGCTGCGAAGCAAACATTCTTTGGACTTTGGTCATCACCCTCGTGTCTCCCCAGCAGTCTGTAGCCTGACCCGGTGGTTACCTGCCCTCCAAGCCCACCTCGTCTTCTCCAGTTCTGCAGGCTTCTCTGAGAGCAACAAGAGGGCTGTGGGCAGAGGAACTGCTTTCCGTCCTCCCTAAATCTCTCCCAGAACAGAGCTTGCCCTCCTGGGGAAAAATTACTGAGCCAAAAAATAAAAAGAGAGAAAGGGAGATTGAGTAGAAGAGGGAACTCCCATCTCTAGAGTGGTCCGCTGTTGCAGGCCACCAATTGTGCTGGGACCTTTCAAAGCACTTTCTCATTTAATCCTCACAGCGATCCTGCAGGGGAGGGTACTGTTATGATCCCATTTTACCAATAGGGAGACTGAGGCTCAGAGGTTTAAATAGCTTGTCTAAAGTCAAACATCCAGGAAGTGGTGAAGCTGGGACCCAAACTCAGAGCTAATGGGGTCATAAACTCCAGGGATTTTCAGATACACAAATATTAAGTTTTAAAATAATCTATTATTTACCTTTCTGGAAAACACTCAACAGTAAGAAAACAACTCAATAATCAACAAAGGGACTTCCCTACGGTCTAGAGGCTAAGACTCTGCGCTCCCAATGGAGGGGGCCTGGATTGAATCCCTGGTCAGGGAACTGGATCCCACATGCTGCAACTAAAGATCGTGCATGCTATAATGAAGACTGAAATCTCCCGTGCTGCAGCTAAGACTTGGCTCAATCAAGTAAATCAACAAAAATCGTCAAAATTTGAAGAGCACAATATTGGTATAATTCTAAATGGCCCAACTAGAAACACTGTATCAACTCTGCTAGTTGTGGCCAATGTTCAATTGAGCTGATGTTAGCCCTGTCACGTGGTGCTGTCCCCAAGACAATCAGCAAGCACCGAGCATCTACTGTATGCTCAGGTCTGAGATCCATGTCAATGTGTCTGAGCCTCAGTTTTCTCCCCTGTGAAATGGGATAACAATGTCTCACACACCTCAGGCCTTCCTCCAGGAGGGGTGGTGGGGGCCTGAGAAAGAGCCAATTCAGGGTGGTCACCTCGGTAATGTCAGCTTCTTCCTCTTTCCCTGCCTCAAATGGACAACAGTTTATGCGACTAAGGACACTGGGGTTGAAAGGTCATATCCCAGGGCTGATTCATGAGGACATTATGTTTTTCCAAAGAGCTCCCCGTGGGTGATTTTCTTCTAGCCTCATGAGAGCCCAGCAAGGTTGGACAGGGCCTGAAGAGCAGGCAGAGGCTTGGAGGCCTGAAGACGAGGCAGAGCAGGACGGTCCCAGGTCCTCCAGCATGAAAGTGAGGGGCTGGTGCTGGAACCAGATCTCCGCCTGCCCATCTGGACCATCCACAGGACCGAGACCACAAACCCTCCCACTCATCAGTCCTTGGGAAGAGGAGCCATCTTTCTGCTTCGTAAGCTCCCTGGTCTTTTGATCCTGGACAGGTTGGCACCTTGACAGGGAGGGTGACACAAAGCGATAGCCAAGGACTGTAGAAGCTGGGGTGGGCCTCTACTCTTGGGGTCCGGTAAGGTGGGTCCCTCTCAGGGAGGGGGCCTGGGATAGCACCCTTGAGCCCCAGGCTGCCGCAGCTCACTCACCTGACGGTGTGCTCCTGCAGCATCCGGAGACGGGCGTTAATTACGTGACATCACATGTGGGCTTCAACATCGTCCCAGCCAGCCAGGCTGAGCAGTGGGCATGCCACCTGGTGCAAGAGAGAGGAAGAGGGCATAGATGCCAGCAGGCTGGGTGCAGAAAAGCCACCTGGGGGAGGTGGCAAGCAGGCTGGGGGTCTCCAAGGAGGTGGCGCCTTTCTCAACAAAGCCTTTGGGGATGGGGGTAGGGTAGGGGCTGTGCTCAGGTCTGCTCTGCTTCACTCCAGGGCTAAAGGTTGGAGGAGTGGAGGATTAGTTGGTCAAGCGAGGGTCCAGAGGGGAAGCTGAGGCACCTGTGTGAGACCTGCAGGAGGCGCTGGAGAAGTCTGGAGAGAGAGGGCTTGACCGCCAACCTCCTAGGGCCGTTGGGAGGGTCAGATGACACAAAGATGAAGGTCTGGGGCAGGGTGGCCCGTTCCACAGTCGTCTGTTCTCTATTCGTCACAACCCTCCTCTGGCACATCCTGGAGTCTGGGCACAGTCCTGGCCCATCGTGAGGCTCCCTGCAAGGTCAGCCAGAGCTCCCCAGCTTTGCCTTCCCTTCCTGGCCTGTCCTGTGGGGCTCCCCTCCACCAAGGTCCTTTCTCTCCGTCTTACTTGTCCAAATACCGTGTATTCTTTCAAAGCCAGGCGAGAGCAAATGTCATGTGGATGCATCTCAGAAGCGTTACGTAGAGTCCAAGAAGCCAGACACAAAGGGTGGGATCCAGTCCCTTGACGTTTTGAGACAAGCCAATTTACCTTCGGAGGCAGAGATCAGAGCAGAGGTTGCCCCTTGGTGGGGGAGGGATTGACCAGGAGGGGCTTTGTAGCTGCTAAAATGTTCTTTACCATCGCCATGGCTGTGATTCAGTCCCTAAGTTGTGTCCAACTCTTTGTGACCCCATGAACTGCAGCACGCCAGGCTTCTCTGTCCTTTACCGTCTCCTGGAGTTTTCTCAAACTCATGTCCACTGAGTCAGTGATGCTATCCAACCATCTCATCCTCTGTCATCCCCTTTTCTTTCCCTCAATCTTCCCAGCATCAGGGTCTTTGTTTTCAGAGGGGTGGTGGTTCCCTAGGGAGATCTTTTTCAAAAACTATGTACTGAAAATCTATCCATTTTATAATATATAAATTATATTTCAGTAACGACAAATGATGCAGAATTCATAATGGCCAAAAAAGCCAGGTAACCCAAATGCCCATCAGTGGGTGAATGGATAAATGAAATGTGTCATATCCATACGGAAAAATATTATTTGATATTAAAAATGAAGTTCTGATACATGTGGTAATACCATGCTACCGCACAGATGAAATTTGGAAATCTTTACTAAGTGAAAGAAGCTAGTCCAAAGCTACAGACTGTATGATTCCATTTATATGAAATGTCCAGAATAGGAAAATCCATAGAGACAGAGGGTAGATATTGGTTGCCTAGGGCTGGGGAGCTGGCACTGCTAAATGATGTGGGATTTCTTTTTCTGGGGGATGAAAATGTACTAAAATTTTTGTGATGGATGCATAACACTGTAAATATACCATCAAACACTGAATTGTACATTTTAAATGGGTGAAATGTATGTGAATTATATTTCAGTAGGACTGCTTAAAAGTTATGCCAAATTATTTTAAAAAACAGTAAAAATATCACTTATTCCTCAATCATTTAATTTTTCCTAATAAAATAAACAATGTTAATTTAAATTTGACAGACTCTTGTAACTTGCTTGGCCTTTTGCTCTTATCTCATGGAATACTCACAAATTAACCAGTGAGAGAGAAATCAGCTCTGTATTATTAGATATGCATGGGCTATGACCCAGACAGATTGGAACCGGGTTCAAATCCAGTTCTGCTATGTGCTGGCTGTGTGGTGTTGGACGAGTCATTCCAACCCCAGAACTCCATTGTTCTTATCTGAAAAAATGGTGCTGGTAACACTTATTATGAAGGGATGGTGGTTGAAAGAATTGGGGATAATAGATGTATGTCATTCAGTCAGTTCAGTCACTCAGTAGTATCTGACTCTTTGAGACCCCATGGACTGTAGCACACCAGGCTTTCTTGTTCATCACCAACTCCCAGAGCTTGCTCAGACCTGTGTCCATCAAGTTGGTGATGCCATCCAACCATCTCATTCTCTGTCATACCTTTCCCCTCCTGCCTTCAGTCTTTCCCAGAATCAGGGTCTTTTCCAATGTTCTTCACATCAGGTGGCTAAAGTATTGGAACTTCAGCTTCAGCATCAGCTTTTCCAATTAATATTCAGGACTGATTTCCTTTTGGGTTGACTAGTTTGATCTCCTTGCAGTCAGCACTCAATAAAAAATCTTATTAGATGAAGACACAAGATCAGGCAAAACTAATCAGTAGAAGTGCCTAGACTAGTACTCAGGCTACTGGACATGGGTGCTCCATCCTCTGTCCATCCACATTGGATCACTTACCAACTGGTCTGGATTTCAGGCATAGCGCCTAAGGTAGCTTTTGGCACAGAACAGAAGCTCACAGAATGCTTGCCTTGAATTTAACACAGCACGAGAGGAGATTGAAAATCAGAGGAGTTAAATTCAACCCCTTACAAAACACCTAATTTCAAGATCAATGTCTGTGGTGTCAACGTCTCCCAAATCTCACTGGTCTGTGGACCAAATCTCATTGGTGGACATTGATCTGTAACTGAAGATATATGTGCTATGATGCTGTCTGCTGGACAAGTCGTGGAGGTGGAGGGTCCTATATCTGACACTGTGGAGTGGGACTTGCCTTGCTACCAGCAAAAAAAAA
>SJYX01009029.1:8812-41851 GCA_006410675.1 Oreotragus oreotragus
TGATGCTAAAGCTGAAACTCCAGTACTTTGGCCACCTCATGCTAAGAGTTGACTCATTGGAAAAGACTCTGATGCTGGGAGGGATTGGGGGCAGGAAGAGAAGGGGACGACCGAGGATGAGATGGCTGGATGGCATCACGGACTCGATGGACGTGAGTCTGAGTGAACTCCGGGAGATGGTGATGGATAGGGAGGCCTGGCGTGCTGCGATTCATGGGGTCGCAGAGAGTCGGACACGACTGAGCGACTGAACTGAATGCGTTATGATGAGAGTTACATGAGATAATGAATAGCCTGAGAATGCTCAACAAATAGCCAGGAGTGTCATTTTCATTGCATTTGCATCTGCAGCACTGACATCATTTCTCCCCATGACCTTGGAAAAGCATTTGGACCTCCATTCTCCCCACCATAGAGATTATCTTGAGGTTTTTTTGGTTAGACTCATTTGAGTATTTTAAAATATAACTTATTTCCATAATTCTATAACATAAAATCCACCCCTTTTAAAGTGTACAATTTAGTTATAAATGAACTATATTTCAATAAAAATTAAGAAAATAATGAAATAAAGTAAAACATCATAATATTAAAAAATAAAAAATAAGGTTTACAATTCAGTGGGTGTTAGCATTTTCATGGTTGGATGGCATTGTCCAACCTTCACCACTATCTCATTCCAGAACATTCTCATCACTCCCAAAAGAAACCCCAAAACCCTCTATTCATTAGCAGACACTCCTCTTTACCTCTTCTCCTGGCAACCACCAATCTACTTTGTGTCTCCTTGGATTTGCCTGTTCTGGACATTTCCTATAAGTGGAATCATATAGAATGAGGTATTTTGCACCTGGAATCTTTCACTTAACAATAATGTTTTGTAGAGTCGTCCATGCTGTGGCAGGTATCATTTTTCATTCCTTTTTATGGTTGAGTAATATTCCATTTTACGGGTATGCTGTATTTTGTTTATTCATTAGTTGATGGACATTTGAGTTGTTTCCACCTTTTGGTTATTATGAGTAATGCTGCTGTAAACATTGGTATGCAGACAGCTGTATGGACGTATGCTTTCAGTTCTGTTGGTTATGTACCTAGGAACAGAATTGTTGCGGTCTTGTGGTGACCATGTGTTACCTGAGGTCTTGTGGTGAACCTGTTGCTCACGGTGGCTGTAGCAATTTACATTTCCAATGGTGGTGTATGAGGGTTCTAATTTCTCCACATCCTCACTGATACATTTGATTGTCCATGTTTTTGATCACAGCCATCCTCTTGGGTTGTAAAGTGATATGTCATTGTGGTTTTGATTTGCATTTCCCTAATGGCTTATGATGTTGAGCAACTGCTTGTTGACCGTCTGTATATTTTTTATAGAGACATGTCTCTTTAAATCCTTTGCCATTTAAAAATTCTTTTTATTTTAGCTAACATTTACTGAGCCCCTACTGTGTACTGCCTTACTGGGATGGGCAGGGGCACACAAAGCCATGGACTCTGCTTGGGGCATGAAGGCTTACCCTGCTCCCCTCCCAGGACTGTCACACTGGAGCATGTGTGTGACAGAAGGGACTCTGATCCAGAAGGGAAGGAAGCACAAGCTGGAGAAGGGCCTTGGGTTTCAGAGGCTCTGTATGTGCCATGCACCCTTCCGGAGCCTGCCTTGCCCATTGGCTGCCCTGCCACACTCAACACCAATGTGATTGATACCTGGCATTCAGAAGCTGACTGGGCATGGCAGCCACCCAGGTCACCAACAGAGGAGGCACCCTCTGGGTAAGCACCCACAGGAAGTCCCGATTTAAACCCATGACCACCCAGCCAGAGCTCCCACACAGTCCCTGGTTATCTCCAAGCAGCTCTGCAGGGAGAGTGCTGGGGACAGCGAGGCTTCTGGAGCCTAACCAATAGGAAGATAAATGGACCCTGCTCTGGCCTAGACTGCTGTGTGCTTTAGGCATGTCTCTTGACAAGCTTAAAGCACATGACAGAAAACTGAGCCTCAGTTTTCTCATCTGTGAAATGGGAGACTAACAGCACAGTCTCTTGAGTCCCTTATGAAGCTGAAATGAAATGAGGTATGCAAAGGGGTTTACACAGGTTGGGAAAGAGGAAATGTTCACTAGATATAACTCATGTCATCTGAAAACTGAGAGGGACAAGATGATCTACAAATGCTTGACTCCTTCCTAGAAAAGAGAGGTCATAAGGAGTGAGGGGCACCCTCTTGTCATACGAAAGGAGCAAAGAGGTGGGCCAGACTCCCAGCCACAGCTGCCGCTATGGGGAGGAGCCATCCTTAGCTCAGGATTATGCAAAAAGAACTTCAGAGGCAGTGGCCTCAGCCTCAGGGAAAGCCAGACTATCCTAGGAAGCTGTCTGGCCTCTGGGGCTCTTGGTCTCCCTCCCGGTTTCTCCTCAGCCTGTGCCATGGTGGCCAGGCGCCTTCTCACTGACCTGACAAGCTCATGGCCGAGAGGAAGCATGTTTCCAGATACGGTGAAAATAGATCCTTCTCCAAATATGCTCACTGTGGCTAAGAGAAATAAATAGAACCAAGAAGGAAAAGAGAGAGCAGCTAGCAGCCATCAGATGGGGCCAGGCCTGGGCGGGTCTGGAGAGGCGGGCTGCAGCTGGGTGGAGGCTGGGCTTGTGCAACCAAATGGTGAAGGCAGCGGCACCCCACTCCAGTACTCTGGCCTGGAAAATCCCATGGACGGGGAAGCCTGGTAGGCTGCAGTCCATGGGGTCGCACAGAGTCGGACACGGCTGAAGTGACTTAGCAGTAGCTTAGCACCATGTGTGTGAGTGTGGGCATGTGTGTATGACTGATCATGTGTGATAGTAATTGTGAGTATGTGTGAGTATGAGAGTGGATATGCATGAATGTGTGTGAGTATATGCAGGTTGAGTCTGTGAGTTCTTTTGTATATAAGGTGAAGTCTGAGCACGTGCAAGCATGTGACTGAATACATAAGCATTGTGAGTTTACGTGTGAGTGTGAGTGCATGTGAGAGTGTGCAAATGAGTGTGAGCATGTAGGAGTGTGAAAGTGTGTGACTGCATGCATGTGTTTATGCCAGTACATGTGTGCCTGTGTGAGTAAGCATCTGTGTACATGTGTGTGTCTGAGTGAGAATGTGCGTATGAGTACGTGTGTGTGTTCACTTGTGTCGTATGGTGTGCACACATAAGTAAGTGTATGTGAGTGTGTACAAGCAGGTTTGATAGTGAGTGCATGTGTGCATGTGCTCATGGGGGAGGTGCTCCGAGTCACTCACTAATGGTGGTGGCCCTGAGGGAAGGGAGAATTCTCTGTGCTTAGTCACTCAAAGCCCAGACACAATCAAATCAAGAATGTATTTCAAAATACACCAGCTGCATTTATCATGGAGATGCCATGCTTCTCAGAGGGCCCATGAGGCTTCCTAGAGTTGCTGCTCCTGGGACCTCATGGAAGCACAGGAAGTTGGAAACTGAAGGGACTTGTGGCTCCTCCCCACAAAGACTTCCTGGTCCATATGGGGAGACTGAGGCCCAGGGTCACACAGCTGGTTGGGGCAGAGCTGGTCTTATGGGCTCGGCCTTTACCCCTCTGTCTGGTGGTCTTGTTGTACTTCCCACCAAGACATGCCTTCCATCTCCCGAGCTATCATCCATTCATTCATCCAGCAAATGTTTACTGAAGACGTGTTGAGAGCTACACACCAAACTGGGATCTACGATACAGACCAGGACTCTGACTCAAGAAGCTTTCCTCCTAGGGTGGAAATGTAGACTGTAAACCTATAGCCCAGCTGATGAGATAATTCCAGATTCTGATCAGAGCCTTGAAGTCAGGAAGGTAGGGTGATGCGATCCTGAGGCCTCCTTCAACAGAGTGACAGGAAGGGGCTCTGCAGAGTGACATTCAAGCTGACGCCAGGGTACGAGAGCCAGTTCCTCACAGCTGGGTCTCCAGACCCATTTTCTTTAGTTTTTAAACTATATATATATATANGTCAGGAAGGTAGGGTGATGCGATCCTGAGGCCTCCTTCAACAGAGTGACAGGAAGGGGCTCTGCAGAGTGACATTCAAGCTGACGCCAGGGTACGAGAGCCAGTTCCTCACAGCTGGGTCTCCAGACCCATTTTCTTTAGTTTTTAAACTATATATATATATATATATATATATATATATAAAATGTATCTGCCTGTGCCGGGTCTTAATTGCACCATGCGGTATCTAGTGCCCTGACCAGGGATCAAACCTGGGCCCCCTGCAAGGGGGATGTGGCATCTTAGCCCCTGGACCACCAGAGAAGTCCCTCTAGACCTCTTTTCTTGGTGACCTTCTAGGGACAGGTGGAGCTGTCACAAGTACCATAGGCCAGAAGGCTTCCACCACCCCCCTCGTCCAATTCCGATGAGAAGTAATGGAGAAAAACTTCCTCTTCCACGGGGACTAGAGAAATCTCCCTCAGAGAAGACCAGAGCTGGTAAGCAAGTGGGCCCAAGGCAGCTGGGACCCAGGAATCACTGCTGGGGCTGTGGAGGAACCCCCACTCATGCCCTGAAATGCTGTTCCAATCTTCGTGAAAGTCATACTAACCCGTGATGTTAAATAATATTAACTACTGATGATTGCTAAGCATTTCGCCCATGCCAGGCACATACCAGGTGTGTTATTGCAGTTAACCTCTTCAACACACCTTAGGAAATGGGCATTAATGTCTCATTTAGTTTATAGACAAGGAAAGTGAGGCCCTGTTGAAGTAACATGTACAAGGAAGGGGCAGAGCTGCCATTTGCAACCAGGCCTCTGTCATCCCAAAGACTAGAGGCTCTGAGCACGCAACCCAGTGCCTCCTGTCTGCCTGCCCTAAGAATCTCACCTACGTGGACCTTTCTGAACATCCTGCCCCCCAGGATCACACTGCTTGCCCTTGGAGCGCCTACTAATTTGGACCTCACAACTTACCACAGAACCCTGAATTATGCTGCTGCTGCTGCTAAGTCGCTTGAGTCGTGTCTGACTCTGTGCGACCCCATAGACGGCAGCCCACCAGGCTCCCCCGTCCCTGGGATTCTCCAGGAGAGAACACTGGAGTGGGTTCTGAATTATGCCACCATTTGCACAAGCCAGGATAGCCTCACTGTCCTAAGAGCCCCTACTAGGCACAGAGCGCTGGAACTTTTATATACGTGATTGTAATCTTCAAAAGAACCCTTCTAGGTCAGGATTATGTATCTCCTCTTATAGCTGAGGAGGTAAAGGGACTGGCTGACGGTCAGGCAACTGTGGAGTGGGCTGGGTAGCGTGACTCCAGAGCCTAATAGCCCCTCATGCTCTCACACAGGGTGCTGGTGAAATGCTTAGCCTGCTTCAAAGTCAGTAACTCCCTCCCATCACCAGCCTTACTATGCAGGGTTCAAATTCATGCCTCAGCAATGCTACAGAAAATCCCCAACTTTGGGGGTCACTCTCAAGCACTTGAAGCCACCATGTTGAAATGGTGAATGCCAAGGGTCCTCCACGTCTATCCCTCAAGGCTCTGAGGGAAGAGATGTAAAATAATACAGCCCTATCTTAGTGTAGGGAGCCTGGGCAAGTGACTTAGCCCTTTAGAATCTTGATTTCCCCATCTGCAAAATGGGATTCTGTGATAATACCCACCTCACAGGTTTGGAGTCAGGTAAAACCAAGGTGACTTAATGGTACCTGGCACTCAGGAGGTGCTCAGTAAAGATCTGTGGGCAACTTGGTTGGCACTGGCTTCGAGACCCTGAAGGAGTGGTACTGTTTGGAGTTAAGAAGTTAGAGCAGAGATTTCAACTTCCTCAGTTTCTGGGGCCGTGCTTGGAGGGGCTCAGTCCTCAGCTCTCTCTGCCCTAGTCCCTGCTTTGGGCAGCAGCCCCTGACTGTCTCTCTGGGAACTCTGCGGCAATGCATAGGCCTAGCCTCTCGGGTTCACAGACCAGCTGGGTAAAGGAAACTGCATGTTTTTCCAGACAGCTGTGCCCCAGAGCTGCAGCCAAAGGACAGAAGTATGTGCTCAGTGGGGAAGTTGTTGCTGCAACCACCAAGTTGAGAAACAAGGCGGGGAAAATCCACCAGGCTGCTGGCTCTGGGAGGTGGGGGATCTCCGGGGGTGGCATGTGCACACCACTCGATCCTCCTTTGTCCCTCTAGCCTGGAAGCATGGTGGCTTCCTGCTGGTGCTACTCTCTGGACTGCCATTCCCTTCCCTGAAAGCTCCTCCACTCTTCTATCACCTGTGTAATGGATTCCCTACATTCAGCTCCCTCTATTTGAAATACCTAAAGTGGCTTCTCTCTTCCTATTGGACCCTGAAGTCCAGAGAGGTAGGGCCACTTGTCCGGGATCAGAGGGCTTGCCTGGGGCACCCATCCTGTGCTTCCTCAGCCCCCTCTCCCTTGGGGGAATCTACTTTCCTCACCCTCACTCTGTGCTTTGTGGAGGGCTACCTGGGAATGCAGTGAACTTAAGGAACTTCATCAGCTGATTCTCACTAAAGTGTGACCGCCTGATACTTGGGTATCCAGAAGAAGCTAGAATCACATAGAGCCTGTCCAGAGGGATCAGAGGTCACAGAGGAGAGGCTGCCACTGCTGGAAACATTGCCTAAGGCATTTCTCTTCCTTTCTCCCTCCACCTTTCTCCCTGTGCCCTCCATGAGTAAACTAAGCCACGGAAGTTTGAGGAGTGCAGCCTGAAGAGGTTGACCCCTTTGCCATAGACAAGCATCAGAGCAGGGTAAGGGTGAGGAATGATCTGGGGTAAGTAGGTTTGGAATGGAAGAACCCGCCTCCCAATGCAGGAGATGTAGGATCCGCCGGTTTGATCCCTGGATGGGGAAGATCCCCTGGAGGAAGACATGAAATCCCACTCCAGTATTCTTGCCTGGAGAACCCCATGAATAGAAGAGCCTGGTGGGCTACAGTCCATGGGGTCGCACAGAGTTGGACACAACTGAAGCGACTTAGCATGTATGCAGACTCAGGATGGATACATTCTGCTGTCTACTGCAGCAAGGGGTCAGATTTGACGGTTCCTGAGGACATTTGATGTCTGAAAATCCACGGATCTGTGACTGTTAGAGCAAGGGCATGGATTCCCCTGGGTTCTGCTCCCATTCTGATCCTTCATGGCCTGCTGATCCCTACTCTCTCCGGCCTTAGTTTGCCATCTGCTCAATGGTGAGGTTGGTCAAGTTGGTCTAGGCAGCCCCTGGAAGAAGACCCTATGTGTGTGGGCTGATTTCTCATCCGCATCCACATCACAGTTCTTCAAAAGCTGCTTTCAGGAATCTGCTCACCTCACTGTACCTGCCCATCTGATGTCTTGTCCATCCTGCTCTCTCAGGTTGGAGACACCCAGCCCAGGGCACTCTTCTCCTTGTGGTCCAATCTTCATGAGCCAGCACATCAGCTATGGGGCCAGACCTCCCACCCCAGCTCCACCTTCGGTGGCTGAGGACTGTTCCCTCTCAGAGCAGGAGGAGGCACCACCCAGCCTGGGCCAGGTTCCCCTTGAGGCTTCCGCCCCACCTCCCTCCCTCTATCTGGGGCTTCTCCTTTTTTTCCTTTCCAGAAAGGACAGGAAAGTGGGCCAGTTTGAGAGATACGATAAGATTTTTAGAAGGATTCTGAGAGAGGTGCTGAGCTGAGAGGACAGCAAGTCACCTTCCGTTGGAGGCTGAGGTCAGGCCTGTCTCCTCTTGGCTCTCAACCCCAACAAGTTAAAAGGCGCCTGCTTCCCACATAAAACACGTTTGAATCACTTTATAAGAGCTGTGCTCTTCTCTTATGTGTGCTCCAGGTGACAGGTTGTCCTAATATTACACTTTGCAGACATTTAAAGAAACGTGTAAGAGTTGCAAGCTTCCTGTCCCTGAGCTACTACCTTGTGCTATGTGACCTCAATCTACTCCAAACACGGTACCACTGTGAACCCCCTCTTACAGGGGAGAAGACAAGGCGAGAGTGGTCTGGCACATAGCCAGGGAGCTCTGGGCCACCGTCTGTCTGGGTCTGCCCCTCCCCACAGCACAGACCTTTGATACCCTGGATTCCCGGCTCTGCTGTGGGGATTCTGGGGCATGGACTTGAGGCCTGTGGGGTTCACACCTCATTAGAAGAGCTCGGAGCTGCTGAATTGCCTGGCCTGCTGGACAGAGCCCTCCTCCTGGCCCAGTTAGATGCTTGATGCAGATGCCCTGGGACTCCTCCCAACGGTGAGCTGCAGGGCATGTGGTTTACCTGCCAGGAGCCCAGAAGCAGGAAAACAAACACCATAAATCATCAGGAAGCCCATGTAAATATTTTATAGATGGGATGGTAAATAATGCAGCTCCTTGGATGCACCCGACCTAGTTCATCTGCCCCATATCCAGCACCCAGGTCTGTCTGGGCCCCCTCTCCTGTCTTGCACTTTTTAAACAAATGCTGAGGCCCAGTGCTGAGCCCTTTCATATGCACCATCTTCACTGCTAAACTTTTGCTCAGACTGCTCCCTCTGCCTGGAACACCTTTCTCCTTAAGTCTGGCTAATTCATCCTCCTCCTTCAAGAGTCACCTCCTCCAGGAAGCCTTCTTTGATTTCCCAGGTGGAGTTAGGCATTCTCCTGGCTCTCATAGTACCTAAGCTTTCCCCATGTGAGCTCTGCTTCCTGGAGGCGGTCATTTCCTAGTGACTTGCCTGCTCTCCTTCTGATTCTCAGCTCCAAGAGAGCAATCGTTTCCCTGGAGCTAAAGGCAAAGCTTGGCATATAGTAGGTGCTCAACAAACAGTGTTAAAGAATAGCATAAATTATCTTGTTTAATCTTTAAATAAGTCTGTGAAGTCTTATTGGAGTTATTGAGTTTCTTATTACAATCATCCTTAGTTTACACGGGAGAAAACTGAGGCCCAGTGGCAGTGCTAGGATTGATTTCCTACCTGTCTGGCCCTGAGGCTAAGGCTTTCTCAGTTATCTACCTGAGAACACATCTTTTTCTTGTGCAGACCTCAAGCTCTTTGAATCAGGGACATATTTCTGCTGGGAGGGCCTTGACCCCTGCCACAGGCTCTGGCATCCAGTAAATGTTAATCCATGTGTGTGAACGGCTACAAAAGGCAAGGCAGCAGTCAGGATCTTTCCCTCAACCTGGGAAGGAATGCACAATGAGCACCTCAGGAGCAGGATACCAGGCCAGGGGACTCTCTGGACTCCAGAGCATCTCTGAAAAGATGTGTTTCTAGGGAAGGTCTTGGGCCCCTGATGGAGGTGGCTTTGGAAGATACCTACACTTAGTGGCCCACATGCCTTCCGTCCAAAGCAACTGTACCACTCTGGGGCCAAGTCCCTAACCAGGCCATCACAGTCTCAGAGGAAGCTGAGATGCAAAGACAGATGATCCTGTCTGCTCTCTCCCCAGCCTGTGTTAGGTGCTGAGAACGAGGACAAGGAAATCAGGGCACAGACTGTAAGAGGTGGGACAGGACAAGGGCAGCTTTGCACAAGAAGCCCGGGCCTGACCCTGGCTTGAATCCTTGGCAGGAGCTGGGCTGCAGAAAGGAAGGAAGGTAAGTGGGTTTCAACTAATGTGTCGATTCCAGCTGGTTGCCAAGGGCTCCCTACAGCTGTGTTGAGGATTCTAAGCTGTATCCCTCCAGGCTCAGAAATGCTGTGATCAATTAGTAATATCAGCCACCAGTACAGAAGGGGACACAGTAGCCCATGTCACAATTTGTCAACCCCTCCTTTCGCCTCTTCTCAACTTTCAGCACAGAGTAGGAACCCAATAAAGTTCTGAAGTTTCACTGTTTTTTTTAAGATTTTTTTTTAATGTGGACCATTTTTAAAGCCTTTGCTATTTCAAATTTTTGTTTTGACCCCAAGGCATGTGGGATCTTAGGTCTCCGACCAGGGATCGAACCCATACCCCCTGCATTGAAAAGCAAAGTCTTAACCACTGGATCACCAGGGAAGTCCCGTGGTTCACTGTTGACTACTAAGGTCAGGACAGAAGTCATTTCTGCTTTAGTTATTTGTGGAGATGGAGCTATGAACCCAGGGACTGTTTACTACTGCATTTGCAAGAACCAGAAAGGGAACAAGGAGAAGAGAATAGAAAAGAATGACAGACAGTAAGTGAGAAGTTAGATGTGCAGGAGAACTTCTGGGCAGTATGAACTGAGATCCTGAACCCAGGCACAGCTCTGCCCTCACCAGTCAGCAAGAACCAAGAGTTTTCAGAGGCAAATTCCTGAGATAAATCTTGGCAAGGACCCAGGGGGTGGCTCTTTGTGCTGCAGGAGGTGGGGCCTAAGCCTTCTGTGAAGTTCGGCAGACTCAGGCATCCCCACTGGGCCTGGGGCAATGCAAGGGGCACAGAAGGGTACCGGATGCAACTCCTGCATGAGCCCCTCCCTCACATAGCTTCCCAGGTTGTGGGGAAAGAATGTTGGTGGAGCCAGAGCAGGTGGGGCCAGGCAGGATGTTCCCTTTGGGGTGGGAGAACCTGGGCAGGTTTCTGGGGAAGGGACAAGGCCCAGAGAGCCAATGGTGGGGCAGCCTGTGTGTGCCTACCCTGGTTCCCTCAGCCTCTCATTACTCCTTGGACATCCACCCTTTCTGTGAGGCCACACAGAAAGGTCTGCACAAGCCTTCACTGCTGGGGAACAAGCCTCCAGAAGGGGTGTTGTGTCCTTGCCCTGTTAGCAGCCAACACCTCCACACCCATTGCTCATCTGACTTCCAGACCAGTTACCAACTGCTCCCCTGGCCCCAACTGCTCTTATGACTTTAGGGGTAGCCTGGCCTAGTGGCTATAAGCTCTGGCCTGGAATTCAGAGTAGTCTGGGATGTGAGGCTCAGTCTGGCCACATCCTAGCTGTGTGAGAATCGGCATGTCATTTTGCCTCTGTGGGCCTCAGTTTCCTCTCCTGTAAAATGGGCCTAACGATGGTCCCCACCTCGTAAAGGCTTTGTGGAAAGATTGTGAGTTAATAAACATCAAGGGTTAGTTCAGGGCCTGGTAGGTAGTGAATACTTGCTGTGTGAGGGTTGGAGTTATTGTTCCTGTTATGATTCTAATCGGAGACCAAGTTCACATTTACCGTATCCTCTGCAGAGTCCTGATTTCACCTGGACTCCTGGGGAACCTCTTCTAAGGTTGGTGGGCATCAAGGCTGGTGGAGGGCTGGGGACTTGAAGGGATGCCCTGAACCTGAAGGCCTGGGGCAGAGTCCGATGGGCCAGGCAGAGGTTCTGTGCAGCCCCGAGGCCTCTGGGCCTGCTGAGCTCTGGGCTGTGGGCAGAGTCAGCCATCCCAGGCTATAATCCCATCTATAATTACCTTCCAGCAGAGCTCTGTGGCACTGGGTGGGGGAAACCATTGTCAAGTTTTGTGTTGCTTCCCATTCAGTGACCTTGGGCAGCCCCACGCCTGCTGGCCACTATTAGACACAGATGAAGATTGAGTTCTTCGGGGAGGAGACCCTTCCAAGTAGGCTGACCTCTGAGTGCAGGCTGCAAGAGTTCAGGATCCCCACAGTCTCCAGAGATCCACCTCTGCCCAGGCCCGGGGCAAAGACTACTCTGGGGAGCCAGGAGAATAGATGGAGAGCTCTCCAGGGCCTCCTGGACACAGTGTGAAGCCAGAATGTGAAGGATGCTGAGGACCCAAAGTACATTCTCCATCCTTATCCTCCTAGCCACTATCCCCTTTCCCTCCTCCCCTCAGACACCCAGGCCTTGGTTTTACGAGGACAGTTGCTGGCCGTTGCAGCGGTGGCTGGGAATGATGGTGCCTCAAGGGCAAATCTGGAGCCTGAGCCTGAGCCGTCTCTGGAGGCCACGCACCCTTGCTTGGCTGGAGCCTGACCTTCCACTCACCGCCGTGTGCACTTGCACCCTGGGGCTCTCCCACGCTCCGGGCCTCTCACACGTCCTTGTCCAATCAACCATGTCAGCAACTGCAGGGTGATGAGGGAGGAAGTAATGGTGATTTCCCGGCCCAAACTTCCTCATCTTACAGAAGCAAGAGGTGGAGACTCTAGGAGTCAGGCTTGGGGTTGCAGAGAGGATCCTGCGTCTGAACACTACGGGCACTCTCGGGCATCAGCAGAGGTGGGTCTACCCTGAGCTGCTTCATCATGTGTTGCTGCTCCTGATTCTTCTGGGCACATCTCCACTTAGTGTATCTTTCTCCCCAGGACAGGGCTGGGGTGTCCCTGGACCCACAGAGGGGCTTCCAAGGCTGGGGTACAGAACAGGGAGCCCCAGAGGCTCAGGCCAACCCCAGCCACCCTGAATTCCTTGGAGAACGGGCTCCCGCCCCGGCCCCATTGCCCTGTGGAGACCCAGAGGAAGCCAACAGATGCAGTGAACAGACGCTGCTGAGCACTGTGTGGGCTTGGGGAGCCACCCCAGGAAAGCCAGTCTTCACTAAGCACCTACAGTGTGCCTGACTTTCATGGGGTGGCGGTCATGTGTGTGAAGGCATGAGGAGGGGTCAGGAGGAGAGGACATGGGCTCAAGGGGATGTGGCCCTACAGCTAGGGAAAGAACAAAGACACACAAACCCAACCTACAGGCACCAAGAAGGTCACATGCCAGAACCATGACACCAAGGATCCCAGAGACCCATAGGCAAAGGTTCCAAAACAAATAGTGAAAGAAAGGAAGGGTGTTTGAGGTGGTGCAGGAACCCCAGACACACACCCACACTCTCACCGCGAGTCTGTTGCTCAGAGTCCCAGAAACTCATCACTCAGGGCTGTACCTCCAAGCTCACAGAGCAAAGGCCAGAAGGGCAAAGATCAGAGAAGTCTCCCTGGACCCACACCTGTGTGCCCTTTCATGTGGGCAAACCTTGTGCTCAGGGAGTAGGCTGTCATCAGCCTGGCAGCAGTGGGGGAGGGGCGTGTGGGGTGGGTGGAGGGCTCTGCATCAGCTCTCTGTCTCCAACCCTGCCCTACGGGTGCCATCAGCAAAACGGGGCAGGGTACTCTGATCCTCACCGTTTTGGACCCACAGGGCAGCATGAGGGATAAAGGCCGTGCTGCACTTATTCACTCATTTAAAGGTGCTTACTGCAGCCGGGCCTGCCTCCAGACCCCTGCCCTTTTCTCTACCTAGAATGCCAGTCTTCCCAATCTTCTCATCTCCAGTTTCTGTCCGGAAAGTGCCTTTCCCAAATCTTCATTTCCCATTATCTTCAGCACAGGGCCCAAATGCAGGTCCAGCCCTTGCATGGCATCCAAGACCCCTGAGAATGTGAATCCCCCACTGACCCCTAGGCTCCCCTGTGCATCCCATGTTCCAGCCTCCCGGGCTCACCCCGATGTTCCTAGGGTTGGTCTTGGACCTTGTCTTTGCTCCAGCTGTGAGTGGCTCTTCTGCCTCCTTGCCACTGTCTGAGAAGGAATTCCTCCTCGTCCTTTCTGGTCCAGGCCAGGGGCATCCCGCAGTGGAGCCATCCTTGCTTCCTCAGCTCTGGTACAGGCTCAGGCACACAGTAGGTGCTTACTAAATGATTGCTGGAGGGAATGGATGAATTAGGTTCTATTCCGGGCTCTGTTGGAGTCTGTGCTGGTTACCTAGGCAAGTTACTTGGCCTTTTGGGAACTTAGTCTCCCATCTATATGATGGGAAGTTAATGGAGAGTTAGATGAGATGGTTGTATTAAGATTAAGCTTCTAAGAGCCTTAGGTTTTACACACACACACACACATATATAAATATATATATTTACTTGTTTAAGATGGTAAAGAATCTGCCCACAGTGTGGGAGACTAGGGTTTGATCCCTGGGTTGAGAAGATCCTCTGGAGAAGGAAATGGCAACCCACTCCAGCATACTTGCCTGGAGAAGTCTGTGCACAGAGAAGCCTGGCAGGCTACAGTCCACAGGGTCACAGAGAGTCAGACACAACTCAGCGATTAACACTTTCATTTTAATTTGTTTATTTATTTGGCTGCACTGGGTCTTAGCCGTGGCATGTGGGAACTTTTAGTTGTGGCACGTGGGATTTATTTCCCTGACCAGGGATTGAACCTGGGCCCCTGCATTAGGGGTGCAGACTCTTAGCCACTGGACCACCAGGGAAGTCCCAGAGCCTTAGGTTTTATGCAGAGGCCGTGTAAGCTTCCCCTCCCATCCCTAAACACATCCTGATAATATTAAATCATATAACAAAAATAGCAGTAATCTATTGAGAGCTCACTCTGACCTAAGTCCAGTGCTAGACCTCTTCTGTCTACATTCTCTGAGCCTCTGAGGGGTATTAACAACCCCAGTGAGAGATAAGGAAGATGAAACCAGAGAGGGGAGATGACTTGCCCAAGGTCACACTGCAAGAAACCAGCCCCCAGTGGCCAGGAGACTCCTGGTCTCAGACTTGAGCCTCCTGAGCTCAGCCACTGCCTTCTAAAACCATCTATAAGGATAGGCCCTTTTTGGGAGGTTCAGGCTCGGGGGCCTGGGCTGCACTGTGGACTGGAACCCCACAGGCATATGGTAAGGAAGAGGGAACCCTGAAGGGCACTCACCCAAGAAAGTGGCCTCTCACATCTGGCATCCGGGCCAGGCAGAGAAAAACAAGTGCCCAGCCCCCCAAATCATGCTGGACTCCATCCCTTCCTCTGGTGGGGATACTGGCCAAAGTCTCTGTTGCCATCTGGGCTTAACCAGGCCAGACAAAACAGCTGCCCCTGAGAAATTGTCCTGAATCTGCCCCTCTCAGAACCAACTGGAGGGCAGCAGACCTGTCTCCCACCACAGCATCCAGCCTTTGTCTAGGGAATGGGCAGGAACCTTTTTATAGGACATGTGGACAGGCAAAGCCTTGGACTGCTGCCTCAGTCTCTTCCAACAACCCTGGCCTTGTGTGGCCTTGGCCGGGGATGCACCAGAGCCTCAGTTTTCTCATCTGTGGGATGCGCTCAGAATGCTTAATCTATCTAGGTGGAGGCAATCAGACAGCAATCAGGGGACTGACTCACCATGGTGCCTGAGTGAGGCTCCTGGCCAAGGGATAAAGAGAAGAAAGTATCAGGGCAGAAGTGTAGGACTGTGGGAACCTGTCCACGCTCTCAGCAGGTCTTCCTGTGGACCTGAGGAGTGGGGAGAAATGGGACAGGGAAGTCTGTGGCCTCCTCCTTACCCTCACTGGGTCAGGTAACCCTCGTGGCCACTGAGAGCTGGAGCTTAACATCCTTCATCATGTTTCAGAGAAGCTGAGCCACCTGCCCAGCTGTCACACAAGCAGAGAAGGCTGAGTTCAGAGAGGAACCCAGAAGCCTGTGGCCCAGGTTTAACTACCAGGTACCCCTGCGTCTGAAGCCACCAGATCTTCTTCCTGAAGTTGAAAGTCTAGTTCATCTTCTTTGCAAGGCTCCCAAGCAGGGTCCTCAGATCTCCCTGTGATCCGAGGCCCCCGTTCCAGTGCCCAGTGGGGGCAACTTGGTGTACCTGGATACAGCTAGCCTGAGTCTTCACGTCTCCCTCTTTTCATCTAGAGTGAGGGTGTGAAGGGTCCCACATGGCCTGAATCTGAGGGTTTAAATTATATATTCCAGCCTTTGACCCAAATGTCACCCCCATCCGGAAATTTCAGCCTTCTTCTGGAACTCCTCCTTCTATTGCCCTGGGATGACCGCCTGGTGCCCACAGACCCTGAGGGGCTGGTCTGGGAACCGGCTGTGTTTCTAGCCCCAGTGGCTCACCATCCTGCTGTCCAAGGCCTGCCCAATAGCCTGGCCACCTGCCTAGCCACTGTGGCCAAGATGGCCTCAGCCTGTGCCTGCAGAAGCCTACAGGCAGAGGCAAGGCCAAGGCATGTGAAAGTGATAGGGTAGGCAAGTAGCCTAAGGGTGAGACTCAGCTCCCTGGGGAAGCTCCTCCTTGCCAACCTGTCTCTTTCCACTGCAGGCTGGTGGACATTGACAAGGAGGCATATGTCTACCTAGTGAGCTCAGAGCCTGGGGAGACAGACGTGAACAGCCCAGCTGCCTGTTTCCAGTGCTGGGCACAGGTCTGGACTCTCTGCAGCCAACATTTCAATCCATCCTCAGAGCAGCCTCAAGGGCTCCAGATTTTACAAATGAGGAAACTGAGGCTCAGAGATGGCTGACACTTGCTCAAGGTCATACAGCCAGTTAGTATGGAAGTGGCCTGTGAGTTCTTCCTACTGTGGAGCTCTGTACATGTGGTCAGTGCCCCAGGAAAGACCCTGGACCACGCCAGCAGTGGGACGGAGGTGAGGGCAGAGCTCATAGGAAGCAGAGGCCCTCCTCAGTTAGAGACAGGAGCCTAGAGGAGGACCTCTTACATGGGGTCTTGCTAGATGGTTAAGAGCCTAATGGAATGGCATTTTAGGAGCAAAGCACAACCTGAGCAGTGGCCTTGAGGAGGAGTGTTGGGGGGGGCGGTGCGGGCAGGGGACGGTCGGTGAGTTGGCAGGGCTGTGCTGGCGCCCCAGTGCCTCTCAGATTCCTGGAGGAGTTAGAATGGAAGGCGCTGGCTGTGCAGGCACCTTGCTCAGGCTCTGCTGATCCAACTGGCCTAACCACTTCTCTCCAGGCACTGCTCATTGCCCCTGCTTACAGCCTTGCCAAGCGTTGTTGGGAATCCCTGGGTGAAGCTTGATCAGGAGCCTGGGATCCCTCATCCTGGTACCAAGATAAAAAGAAGAAGGGGTCTTGAGCCCCAGACTGCTCTGCCACCACCACACAGCCACCTTCTCCAGGAAGCCTGTCCTGATTGTGCTTTCCAGTAAGACAATTTTTAAGATGCAGTGACAGTGTGGAGTGTAGGTCTGTCTGAGGAGATGAAATTATCCGTGCAATAACAACAACTTTCTACTTATCTCTGTACACTTGTCTTTGTTTTCCTTAACTTGCTCTATTTTTCATCAGAACAGCCAATGTGTGTGTCATTCATTTCTTTTCTAGGTTTCTGTGACTCTCCGTCCCCGTCTGGCATCCCCCATCCAGCCCCCTGTCCTCCCAGCCAGGGCGCTGGTTGAGGTGCCACGGACAACACTCTCCTCGCCCAGGCTCTCGGTTACGCCATCCATGAAATGGGCGTGCCCGAGTCTCTGACTCTCCGGGACCGAGCTAAGGGCGAGAGGGCGCCGCCTCGGCCCAGAAGGCGGCGCCACTCCAGCCTCCAGGCGGCGGCCCGACCCGGGAATAGAGCCGGGTCTTTTATAGCCGGGCCTGAGTCACGTGACGGGGCGGCCGCCTCTGCCGGCGGCTGAGAAAGGCCTCCCGGGGGCCAGGCGGGGCGGGGCCCGGTGCGCGGTAGACGCGCCTGCGGGGGCGTGTGCGCGGCGGCCGCTGCTGGGGGCGAAGCTGTCGGGGTGGGGTCGGGGTGCGCCTGGCGGGCGCTCCGCACCCTGTCAGCTCAGGGCCGCTCCTACCCGCGGTCCCTGTTTCCCACCCGCCAAACCGGGCTTGGTGAGCTGCCCGCTGCGGAGGGAGACTGAGGCAGGTGAGCAAGCCAGGGAGCTGATGGAGCCCGCGGCCCTTCACGCCCTGTGGGTGACGGAGCCCCCTACCACCCCCGACTCCTCAAGTGTCAGAGCCTAGAGTGAGACCTGGCGGACCTTAGCGGCCGGGGGTACTGCTGTGTGCGCGTGATGGGAGAGGTAGGGGTGGCGCTGGAAAGCTGGGAGTTCCTCTGGGGCTCCTTGCCAGGGAGTATCTATTACTCTGTGACTGCCCCTGACAACATCAACACCCACCCAGGCCCCTTTGGTGGGCAGAGGGTTAGAGGAGGCGGAAGAGCAGGGGCTGTGCGGTGGTCCGCGCAGGACCGGGGTAGTCCAGGGGCCGCTTACCCTGTAAGAACCCCAGGAAAGCCCTGTGCCCTGAACTCCCAGAGAGCACCTTCCCCTTGTCTACTCCAAGTTTTTCTGAAGTTCCACCCAAACACAGATGTATTGAGGGCAGAACTTGCGAACCATTAGCTGGCCTCACTAACTCTTTCCCAGTGAACACCAGGATGGATTGAGCTCTGCTCCCAGAGTACCCCACAAGCTTGGTCTTGTCCATCTTCTCAGCCACCCACCAGGCCAGTATTACTGTTCTCTTGCCCATTCCACAGTTGAGAAAACTGAGGCACAGTTAAGACATAGGGTGTAAACCTGGCCTCTCCAGGCCCCTGATCTGGCACTTCCTGCCCTTTGGTACCCTCAAGGCCTCCGCCCTTACTACCCAGTGTCTGAGGCAGAAATCCGGGCCCACGATCGTTTCAGTGACCTGAGGCACTGCTACATGTTGGACTGCGCTCCGAGTGCCCTTCTCACTTGCACTAGACCCAGCGGTATCCATCCAGGTCCCGCCAGCCCTCAGAGGTGCCCAGGAGCACCATCTCTGCTAGCCTGGCCTTCTTAACCCTGAAACATGAGCCTCACTCTCCCTTGGCCGGCCTAGTGCTCTGGGTGTGATGGGGGTGGTGCTGGCAGCCAAAGCCTCAGGGAGAGGGATGGTGATACAGAGAAGCGGGAACAGAGAGGGGTCAGACGCAGCGAGGCTAGATCAAGGACCAACTCTTGGCAGGGCTCAAGTGAGGGACCCCTTCCTGCCGGCTCAGGTGGATAGTCTGCCCCCAGAGATTAAGGCATGTCCAGGTCCTTTCCAGGTTGCTTGGCCGAGTCCTGGACTTCTTGTGGAGGGGTCTGAGGGCCTCCAGGGTTCGTGGCCTCTGTGGAGTAGTAGTTGCAGGGGCCAGGCTGCCCCTCCTCTGGACTAACCCTCTGGGAGCCTTCAGGGGGACAGGGTGGATGCTGGGGGTGGGAGTCTGGTGGCTGGCTGCTCAGTGCTTCCGCTGATGGGCCCGTTCTTTGGCTGCAAACCTAGAGAGGGAAGAAGGGAAAGTACCACTTCTGGGTGGCTGCTGTGGACCCAGCTGTGCTTGGGGATTTATGCCCCATGTCATGACAAACTATCGAGGATTCTTCCAAGGCTGACAGCCTGTGCCTCGGCAAAGTGACCTTACCTGTGCTGTGGCCAAGGTGAGCTGAGCCTCACCACGTGTCCACCCTGGCTGAGGCTCCACGCACATCATCTCACACAACACTTAGCCCCCAAAGTGGTGGTTTGTCATCAGCCCATTTCACAGATGAGAACTCAGGATCACAGAGGTGTGGTCACCTGCTCAGAGTCATACAGTTAGCATGTGACACAGCCCAGGCTTGCTCCCAAGCCTCAGCAGGCCCTGCTAAGGTCAGTACCATTCAGGTTGTGGGGGCATAGAAGCAAGCTCATCTAGACCGTGCCCTTGCACATCCAGTGTGGCACCAGAGGGCAACTCCAACGTGCAGAGCCACTCCAGCCCAGCTTGTCCTGGATTCCCTGTGTCCTAGATCCCAGCGCCTCTCTCTAGACGGGAGCCCACCTGCATCCCGTCTCTGCCTTGACCACAGTGTAACCTGCACAGCCTCAGCCCCTCTACCTTCTCTGAGGACATCTTGCCTTCCCTTGGAGTCTCCAGGGGAGAAAGGTTGGCTGAGGCCAGTGTATGCTTGCAGCCCCTGAGTTCCCGAGTCTGCATAATCCTGAGAGCAAGAAAAGTGCTTCCTGATCTCTACTTTATAAATCCTTGTTCCTACAACACTAACCCTGCTCTAAAGTAGTTCTCAACAAAGGGTGGTTTTGCCCCCTAGGGGTCATTTGACTGTGTCTGGAGACTTTTTTTTTTAATGTTATTTTATTGAAGGATAGTTAATTTACAATGTTGTGTTAATTTCTGCTGTACAGCAAAGTGATTTAGTTTATACTATATATATATATATATATATATATGGAGAAGGCAATGGCACCCCACTCCAGTACTCTTGCCTGGAAAATCCAATGGATGGAGGAGCCTGGTCTGCTGCAGTCTATGGGGTCGTGAAGAGTCGGATACGACTGAGCGACTTCCCTTCACTTTTCACTTTCATGCATTGGAGAAGGAAATGGCAACCCATTCCAGTGTTCTTGCCTGGAGAATCCCAGGGATGGAGGAGCCTGGTGGGCTGCCGTCTATGGGGTCACACAGAGTCAGACACGACTGAAGTGACTTAGCAGTAGTAGCAGCAGTATACATATATATTATATATATATACTCTTTTTCGTATTCTTTTCCATCATGGTTTATCACAGGACATCGAATATAGTTCCCTGTGCTATATACTTTGTTGTTTATCCAACCTGTGTATAACACTTTGCATCTGCTAATCCCAAACTCCCAATCCATCCTTCCCTCATCTCCCTTCCCCCTCAGCAACCACAAATCTGTTCTCTATGTCTGTGAATCTGTTTCTCTTTTGTGGATAGGTTCATTTCTGCCATATTTTAGGTTTCCTTGTGTAAGTGGTATCATATGGTATTTGTTTTTCTCTTTCTGACTTACTTCACTTAGTATGATAATCTCGAGGTCCGTCTCCATGTTGCTGCAGTGGTATCATTTCATTCTGTTTTATGTCTGAGTAGTACTACATCTATGGGTTTCCCTGGTGGCTCAGTGGTAAAGAACCTGCCTGACATTGCAAGACACGTGGGTTTGATCCCTGGGTCAGGAAGTTTCCCTGGAGAAGGAAATGGTAAGCCACTCCAGTAATCTTGCCTGGGAAATTTCATGGACAGAAGAGCTTGGCTGGCTACAGTCCTTGGGGTCGCAAAAGAGTTGGACGTGACTTAGCAACTAAGCAGCAACGATATTCCATAAGTACCACATCTTTTTTGTCCATTCGTCTGTGGACGGACAGTTAGGTTGTTTCCATGTCTTGGCTATTTTGAATAGTACTGCTCTGAACATAGGGGTGCGCGTGTCTTTTCACATTATAGTTTTATCTGGGTATGTGCCCAGGAGTGGGATTGCTTGGTCATATAGCAACTTTATTTCACTTTTAGTTTAGTTTTTTTTTTTGAGGAGCCTCCATACTGTTTTCCATAGTGGCTGCACCAATTTACATTTCCCTTTTTTGGAGACATTTTTAGTGGGTAGAGGCCAGGGATGCTGCTAAACATCCTCCAGTGCAGAGAACAGCCCCCATAGCAAAGAATGATCTGACCCAAAGGTTAGCAGCGCTGAGACTGAAAACCCCTGATGTAAAACATGGACTTTGGAGCCTGGCAGACCTTGGTTTGAATCTCACCTCTGCCATTTACTAGCTGTGTCTCCTTGGGCAAGTGGATTTGAGACTCAGTTTACTCATCACCAAAAGTGGCCTTCACTGTAAAAGGTCTTAAGGTCTGATCAGGTTTCCCAGATCCAGTACCCAGCACAGGACCTGTCCCTGGGGCAGCTCCGTCAGTGATGGCCATTATTCTTCTTTTCCATTTTCCAAGGTGAACCTCAGGGTGTGGGAGCAAAGGTCTGGTGGCTGGACCTAGAAGTCTCCAAGTGGCAGCCCTCATTGCCTTCCTTCCAGTGGCCCCTGGCACCAGCTGGGCCTATTGTTGACAGTGAGGGAGAGGCTCAGCTGGCCACTGTGGACCTGGAGGGAGGAGCCAGAGAGGAAACTTGATTCCAGGTAAGCAAAAGTCACCTGAAGCTCATCTTGCTCACCCTTTCTTCAGCTCAAGCCCAACTAAGCCATGGGGTGGGGGTGGGAACTAAGACACAAAACACACTAATGAATAGAGTCCTTTAGGTCAAGGAAGTCCCATGGATTCACAACTGGACATCAGGGAGGAGTGGCATTTGAATGGACACAACCAAGACAGGTAGAGATTTGGGAGTGGGTGGGAAATGACATTCAGGCCCAGGGAACAGTGTGTACAAAAAATTGGTTGTAAGCAGTAAGGCATAAGATTTTTTTCCTGAATAATGGTCCAGTGTGACCTGAAGGGTCCATCTTGGTGGACAGAGCCAACCCCAGTGGGGTAAGGGACAGGCATCAGAGTGGGAACTTAGACATTAAGCAGTTTTCAAACTAGGTCTTCTTTCTGGAATGTAGGGTAGCACGCATCCCCACTCCCTCCCCCACCCCCCCCATGTGTGGGAAAAATCATTGTATCAATAGTATTCTTCTTTCCAGCTCAGACACACCCCTGCCACATACACACACAGTTTCAGATTCACATCTTGGCCAGGGCTCTGCATCCCTGGAGGTGTCATTAGACAACCCCACCCCCCCACCATCCCCACAGCCCTGTAACCCAGAAGGTCTGGACCCTTCTTCCCACACATCTTCCCCAACCTAGGGTCCTCCCACCTGAGCAACATGGCAGCTCTTCTGGCCCTATCTAGCCCTTCTCTTCCCCTCAGCCACTATGTCCCATCCATTTCCTCCACAAGCCCATTCCATTCTAAGAGCTGCCAGCACTCGCTCCTTGAGAAGACTGATGTCCTGGCCATGGCCTGTGTTGGCCATGGGCCCCTTAATCAGCTCAGCCTCCTCGGGGATTGTCTCCCATTTTCATCCCTTAGGTCTCAGCTGGAAAGAGCTGTCCAGACCGTCTGCATGACCTCTAGGTGGTCCCCCAGGAGGATAGGTCTGGAACTGGAACCCTCTTCTTTTCCTCTGGAAGCTGACATTTCTTTGGAGTATGGAATCGTTATGGAATGGTTTTCTGATATTTGGGGGCAAAGGAATGGATTCCTTAGGCCTTTCTCTCCAAACTTGAGGCCCAGAGGATACTCAATGAATGAATGAATGAGTTATGCCAGATAATCAAGTTCTAAGTCTAGAAAGGAAGCTCAGGAGCCTCCCAGAGGCGATGGGGAACTCTGAAAAGCAGGGGCAGCGGGGAGGAATACTCATGGATCAGGGTAGGAGCTGCTTTCAGAATCGCTTGACCGGTGGATCGACTAGAGCTTCCCGCCCTGGAGTCTTCTCATTCGTCTCCGGGCACAGAGCCGGGACTAGCCGGCCTGGCGGCGGGCACCGAGCCCGGCCGCGTCCGCACTCCAGCCAACAGGAAGAGAAAGAACGAAGGCCCGGCGGGGAGGGCCAGCTGGCGGGCAGGGAGTCCCGGGCGCCAGCGCTGGGAACTGGGGAACCCCCGCCGTCGCCTCCCCGGCTCCGTGTGCGGGGCGTAGGGTGGGGAAAGCGCCCCCGGGGCCTCCGCGCCCTCAGTAAAATGAGGCCCCTTCAGAGGGTCCGTTCGTGCCCTAGGTGGGGCGAGGGGTGCTCAGGCCGGCGCAGAGGCCCAGACACTGAGTGGCGGGCCTGGGAAAGCCGAGCTGCTGGACCCCCGGGGGTGGCCGACGGAGGCGGGGCCTCGGAGGGGGCGGGCCGAGACTGGGGCCGGCACCTGGGCGAGGTCGCGCCGCCCCGCCCCCTTGCACTTCCGTGTGCCGCTGCGCGGGAGCGGGAGGCGGCGGACTTGGGATCTCTTGAGCGACCCCCGGCGTTCGCCCGCCGCGCCGAGGCCCGGCTGGTAACTCACCGGCCGCCGGGCCCGTCCGGGTCTGGCGCGCACCGACCCCTCTCCGCGAGCGCTCCCGGGAGCCGCGCCGCGAGCCGGACCCCAGCCACCGCGACCCCTGGCGCCTGGCCTTGCGCCCGGAGGTGAGTGCGGGCCAGGCCGTAGGATCGGGCTGCCCCGAGGGCGCGCCGCCCCTCCCTTCCCCTCCCCGCTCCGGTTCCCGTTTCCGAAACTCAGAAACTGAGCTGCGGCCGGCGAAAGTCCCGCCGCGCTCCGAGACCCGCCGGTGCCTCCGTAACCCTGTCCGTCAGTCTGGCCCTTTGTCCAGCGGTGGGGGCCGAGGGGCTCTCATCCGTCTGCTCTCGGCCCCTCTCTACCCGTGTATCCAGCGCCTCTGAGGGTCCCCTCGTCCGTTCCAAATTTTTCGAGCTCTCTGTCCGTCCATCCGTCCCCACTCCCTCAGTGTTCCCCTCCCGCCTCTCCCTGGTCCCCATGTGTCTGCCCTTTGCCCTCCTGGCTCCCCATCACCCCATCCGACCCTGCCTCCCGCCACCCCCTAGATCCTGTCCTCTGGGAGCTGCGCCCCGGGCCCACGCTCGCCGCCCCCTGCCTGTCCGCCGCCTCTCTTTTTTTTTCACCACGGGGCTGAGAGCAGGCTATCCACTGGGCCTCGCCTCCCGCCCCTGGGACCCTGCCCGGCCCAGCCGCCGCGGCGCCTTCTCTTCGCTTGCTCTCTTCTTTCAGTCTGTGCCTTTCTCGCCATCTGTCTCCGGGCTGGGCGTGGCTCCAGTCTCCACCATCCCCGCCTTGTCGTTCCCTGAGCCCCTCCTCTGGTGGTCCCTTCCCAATCCAGATGCTTCCCCTGTAGGCGCCCAGCCAGGAGAGGGGAATGGGTGGAGGAGAGGAGAGGTGAAGAGTCAGGCGATAGAATTGCCCCTCTTCCCCCAACTCCCCTGTTTGTCCTTGTCAGGGAGGGGAGAGCCCACTGAGCCCCGACTTGAACCGGTGAGAAGGATCTGGAGTGAGTAGAGGGACATTCCTTTCTCTTCTGGCCCCTACACCATGCGCCTCAGGTGCCTGTACCTGTCACGTAGGCATGTTGTACGTCTGTGTCTCCTTGTGTTTTTTGTCCCCGGGTCTGGGACTTGCCCCTGTGTGTCTTTTTAAACATGTGTGACTTGCCTGTGTGTATGTTTGTCTGGGTGTCCTGAAGCTCTTTGTGCTCTTTGCAGCTAGGTATGGACTATGTTTTCGTCACCAGACTCCCCTCTGTGTGTTGGGATGTGTGCCCATGTGCCTGGAGGGTCCTGTGCTGCACACTGGGTATGTCATGGTGACCCGCTGACCATGAATACATACAGCCATCAGTGTTAGTGTCAGCCCCCCAGGCTCGTGTGTGTACGCGCACTTACATGTTCTTCTCTGCACTGAGCCGCTGTGACCACTGAGGGAGGTGACTGGTCCCTTGGGTTTCCTCGTTCCTGCTGTGGACTGAGCTGGGGTGTGGTGGACAAGCCAATAGAGGGCAGTTGTGCTTGTGTGTGTGTGAAAGAGAGATGTGGAGGTGTTTGGACAGTTGTACTTGGCTGTAGGGTGGTATGAGGGATCTGGCGTGTGACAGGAGATTGGCTGGGGGTGAGGCTAAGTGGATGACTGGTGGGAGACTCACACTGTGACTATATGAAATTGTGCGGATGTGTGCTTGGGGAGTCACTGTGATTGTGGGGAACCGAGAGTGCTTGAGCGTGGGTGTCAGTAGCAGAAAGAGGTGCAACAAGGTGTGTGTTGCCTGTGCCCTGGGGTGGCAGTGCTGGGAGGGAAGGTAAGAGCCCTTGTGTGTGTGTGCACACGTGTGTGTGTACATGTGGGAGGTCATGAGGTTGTGGATATGCATGTGACACACTCAAGCCCAGCGCTGGCTCCTGGGAAGATGGGGAAAACCCTCCATCTCTCACCTTCCTCCACTCTCAAGTTCACAGACACCCTAGGTCACAGTGTTGTGAGCAAGACCTTGGGCTTGACCCAAGAAAGATTTAAGCTCAAATACTCACTGTGCCTTTTAAGAACAGGAGCCGGGAACTAGGCCTCTCTAAGGCGGTTTCCTTACCTGCAGAGTGGACAAAGTTGTGAGGACCAGAGGTCCTCTAGCCTTGGTCCATAGTGAAAGCTCAGCAGATGCTATCTTGTTTAGTGAACACTTACCTCCCCTCATATGTTGTTGTTGTCGTCATCATCATCAGTGTTGTTGTTTAGTCACTAAATTGTGTCCGACTCTTGCGACCCCATAGACTGTAGCCCACCAGTCTCCTCTGTCCATGGGATTTCCCAAGCCAGAAAACTGGAGTGGGTTGCCATTTCTTTCGCAAGGAGATCTTCCCCTGCCCAGGGATCGAGCCTGTCTCCTGCGTTAGCATATCGATTCTTTAACACTGAGCCGCCGGGGAAGCCCCTCCGAACTGTATGGTCCCCATTCTCCTGGGAGCTGGAGCTGCTAAAAGCCCAGATAGCCCCAACCCAACTTCCTGCCTGTGATGTAGCTCTTGCCCCCCTCCCATCCGGTTGGAGGGAAGATGGCTGACAGAGACCCTACTTGCATCCAGCCCCCTGTTGAGGCCAGCCCACATGATACCCTCCACCAGTCTCAGCAGCAGAAATGGTGCTGGTGGAGGTGATTTGGAGCTGTGACCGCAGGGCACTGACACCGTTTAGCTGGCACAGCTAATTGGAGTTTAAAATTAGAAATAACTTAAAGTGCAGACAAAAAGATAAAGCTCGAGGATGCCTCAGCCCCGAGGGAGAGGTGATGGGGGTCTTCAGTGGGAGGAGGGGCTCGCATCTGGGAAGGAGAATCTTTTGTGGAGACCTGGCCTGGCCTGCAGAGAAAGTGCTTAGGCCTTTCAGCCAGGAGACCTGGGGTATCCTGCTGCCTTTGCTGTTCCTTCTAGGATCTCTCTGGGCCTCTATTTTTAAAGCTGTATAATGGGCACAACAGTAATGAGAGAATCACCTGAACTAGAAGGTACAAAACAAAGAATGAAAAATGTCATTGTTCGTTTGGCACTCCAGTGAGTTCAGTAGAGCACCTGGCACACCACATCATTGGAACCTCGCAACCACTTGAGACATCTCCCCACTTCAGAGATGAGACAAACTGAGGCTCAGAGGAATTGCCCCAGGCCACAGAGCAGTGGTACCTGATTGCACCGTAGGCCTCCAAGCCCACAGGGCAGGCTCTTGAAGACGAGAGGATTGGGGATAGCTTTTTTGCTGTGTTTGTAACCTGGAAATGCTCCAAGGGCTAAGTCTTCCGACCCCTAGCATGGAGTAGACACACAGCCGGTGCCCTGGAAAACATGGCCCCAATACCCCACTTCACAGAAGAGACAGCCAGGCCCAAAGAGGCCAAGGTCTCAGAACCAGACAAGGCTGACCCAGGCCTGTGTCGGCCGTGCTGGGGCTGACAGATGGGGAGAGCCCGTTTGGTGGCACCTACCGGCTCAGCTGTTTCCTCTTGCTCTTGCAGGTCGGCTGGGAACTGGCCCAGGTGAGGGCACAGGCCTACTTCTGGTGGTGGTTGTGTGGCAGTGGTGGCTGCGGCAGCCAGGACTAGAGGCCACGGGAATCTGGGAGCCTCAGGTAAGACTGGGTCCTTTTAGGCAGGTGGACAGATGGACAGTGTGCAGGGATGGCCTTCCGCTTTGGGCTTCTCCCCTTCTGCCTTGGGCCTGGAGTCGGTATGGGGTTGTGGGGGCGTGGGGGAGTGGTGCGCACACAGAGTCCTTAGTCTGGGTGTGGGGTCTGGGCACCCAGGGAGGGTAGCAGTTCACTCTGGCCCTGAAGGCTCCCTGCCTGGAAGTGGCTTCTGGCCCAGGGAAGGCTTTGGCCTTGAAGCTCAGAGACCTAGGGCCTACCAGTGATTGGGTGCCAAGAGTGGTGACACTGTGCTGGTCGGTCAGAGAGGAGGTGGTGCTTGAGCCAGAGTGAGAGCGGATGCATCAGCTTTTCCATGGCCCCTTTCTCTGCCTCAGGCTGTCCTCATCATCACACAGGGAAATTGAGGTTTGCCTTCTAGGGGTTGAACGCAAGGTCTCCCAGCTCTTGGCACAACCAAACTCTTCCACATCGCCAGTTCCCCCTGTTTCCCTGGCCTTTCTGGGGCCAGAGGAGAGACCTGAAATCCCCATCTGCAGTCCCCAGATTCAGGGTGCTCTGGAAGTCTCTGTGGAATGCTGGGGAAGGCTGCACTCTATCAGGTGCCTGATAAAGCTCAAAGTTCCCTCCTTCGGGTCACACTTGCCTCCTTCCTGCATTACAATACAGAAGTGAAAGTTACCCTTTGGGTGTCCAGAGTGTAGTGAACAGGATCCTGGGGGGCACTGGGGGCTGTTGAGGGTGGCAAAGATGTTCTTTCCCCCAAGAGTCCTCCCAGATCAACCCCTCAGTCCCACCCCTCCTGGCTCTCAGGAACCTACAGATCTTGAGGGTGAAGAGACTGTGGGGGCTGGGGTCCCCCTTAGATGGAGGGCAGGACATCAGGGCCCTGGCTCCTGGAGTGGGAGTTGGGGCTGAACAAGGGCAGGGCCTATGCTGGGTCTTCTGTTTATTCAGCCTTTCCTCAGACTTGGTGGGAAGGGGATGATGTGTCCTTGGTTGGCTGGGGAACTTTGCTATGTGAGGTCAGGGGCCCTTTCCCGCCCACCACTGAGCCTCATTCCCTGAGAAGTCCAATTAATTAACCTTGAAGCCAGGCTACTTTCTGCTCTCAGAGGCCTCCTACCTCACCGGCATAGGCATATAAATACACACGGGGATACAGAAGCTGAGCCGCACTCTGCCCCCATACCCGCAAACCCGTGAGTGCCCGCACACGCACCACACATGCGCACACACGTACACAGGTGTTCACATGCAGTCACTCGCAGGCACGCTCAAACACGCACACAGACGCTCACCCGCTCACCCAGTCATCCATGCACTCAGACGCCTGCCCACACATACCACACTCTGCCCATTCTGGGTCAGGAAGGGGGGTGGACGGCGGTCCTTGGTCAGGGTCACAGCTCAGCCTGCATCTGGCACTGAGGGTGAGGTTTGAGGTGTAAACGTGACCACAGGCACTCCAGGGGACAGCGCCACCCTGGGAGGTGAGCTTTGCCCGGACATTTACCAGTTATCCCTCCTGGGCCAGGCCCCAGGCTGACCAGGCTCGACGTTCCGGGGGGAGGGGGGATGAGTGCGGGGGAGGAGCCATGTCAGCTGTGCCGTTTGTGGCTGCTGCCACAGAGGAGGAAGTGGGCTGTCTGTGGTCATGGGCCCAAGGTGCTCACAGGCGGGTGGGCAATTCTATCAGCTTGTCTGTCCCCTGCAGTGTCCACGCCTGGTACACGCGGAGTTGCTGGGCCCCGGGGACTGGGAGGCAGGCAGGGGACTTCTCCCGGGGCAGTCTGTGCACTTTCCAAGGCCCAGGCCCAAGGAGAAACTGTCTGAGGTGTTTCCGGAGGCCCACTTCCTCTGGGCTGCCCAGGAAGTGGTTTTAAAGTGGGACTGACCAGCTCTCCATCTGCGGCTCGCTCCACCCCAGCCTGGCCCCCGAGGGGAACAGTGTCTGGACAGTGGATTAGGTCGACCAATCGGGCTTTCCATGGCCAGGGCTGGCCAGCCCAGGATGGAGACTCAAGGAGGGGAGTGGGGGTGCTGAGGCCACGAAGTCCCCCGCAGCCCTCATGACCCCAGCTTCTCCTTTCCTCCAAGCTGTAAGCCGAGGCTCAGAGCACAAGCTCTGGCAGGAAGGGCACCTTGTGTGTGAGAGATGCTGGGCTGCATCTCTGGGATTAGGCAGCTCCAAGCGGCTGTATGAATGGACCTGGGCAAGTGATTTTGACTCCGAGTGACTCAGTGTCCCCCTCTGACACCTCAGACCATGACGGCATCCACCTTGACTGGGTTGTCCTGGAAACAACAGATGAGGTATGCAAAGTAGCCAGCACTGTGCCTGGCACTCTGTTCATGTTTAAGGAGTAGCAGTGGTTTAGTCCGGAGAAGGCAATGGCACCCCACTCCAGTACTCTTGCCTGGAAAATCCTATGGATGGAGGAGCCTGGTAGGCTGCAGTCCATGGGGTCGCTAAGAGTCGGACATGACTGAGCGACTTCACTTTGACCTTTCACTTTCATACACTGGAGAAGGAAATGGCAACCCACTCCAGTGTTCTTGCCTGGAGCATCCCAGGGACAGGGGAGCCTGGTGGGCTGCCGTCTATGGGGTTGCACAGAGTCGGACACGACTGAAGTGACTTAGCAGCAGCAGTGGTTTAGTCGCCAAGTCGTGTATGATTCTTTGGAACCCCATGTATGGTAGCCCTCTAGGCTCCTCTGTCCATGGGATTTCCGAGGCAAGAATACTGGAGTGGGTTGTCATTTCCTTCTCCATGAAGAAGTAGAAACTGTAGTTATATAAAGCATGCAGCTCCCGGTTCGTGGTAACTGTTTGAAGAACAGCAAGTGGTACTGATGATGGGGTTATTATCGGCTGATGGCCTGGGCACGGGCCCAGTGTCACAGGGCCAAGTGGCTGCGGAGCCTGACTGAGAAGCCAGGTCTCCATTCTGCCTTGGGTCTCCATTCTGCCTCAGGTGGCAACGCTGCAGAGTGGGGAGCGTTCCGTTGTTTCATTCTGTTCTGGGTCCTCCAAGGAGAAGAACTCCAGGGTGGAGCAGCTGTGCCCACTCAATGGCCCAGCCCTCTCCTGCTCTTCTCCCCCTCACTCCCTTTCAAAAGGAGAAAAACAGATCTCCTGACAAATGGATGCAGGGAAGGGAAAGGCAGGCACAGCTGCCTGCTGCCCCCACGGGCCTCCCCCAGACCTTCCCCTGCTCTGGCCCCCTGCAGGACATGGGGCTTGGAAAAGCTGAGGCTGCTGGTGTGGGAGTGGCTGCTGAGCCCTCCTGCCAGCCTGCCTCCACTTGGGACCCTTGAAGTCTGTCTTTGGGCTGGGGAAGGAGGTGGACATGGGGGCTGATGGAGCCTGGAGGGGTGGGGAGAGCTGGAGATCCCCTCACACACATTCATGCACACATCCTCACCAGGTGGCAGCTGGTGGCAGGACCCTGCCAGTCCCAGGGACACGCAGAAGGTCAGCCCTGTGAGGGGGTTGCTGAGCTTCGGCTTTCGCTAGCCAGGGCTAAGGGGCTGGGGGTTGAGTGGTAATGATGACATTGTAGTAGGCAGAGGCCAGAAGTCTGTAGGGTGTAGAGGGGCAGGGGCCTGGGCTGTGAGTGTAAGTAAGGGTCTTCTGAAGGTTTAGGAGCAAGACTTCTGCAGGCATCAACAGATCTGACTTCAAATCCTTGCTTGATGTTTACTGGCTGTGTACTGAAGCCAGGGACTAACTAGGCTGCTTGAAGGCTCAGTTGTCCCATCTGTGAAATGGGCAGATCCAAGAGTGTGCATCAGAGACCAGAATGATGAGACAGAGCCAGTGTGTGTTTTGGGAGAGGAGCAGGAAGACGAAACAGTGAGTTCAGAAGCTCCTGAGCAGAAAGGAATGTGGATATTTAGGGGAGCAAAAGTGGTTTGCTGGGGTTGGGGGCTGAGGAACAGGGTGGAGTATGGCCAGGAGGTCAGGGAAAGAGGTCTGGGAAAACCCGGGGCCTTGAACGAGGGGTGACCAGATCTGCTGTACTATCCTAGGAGTTCTCTCTAGTCACTGGGGCAGAGGGACCTTGGAAGTTAGAGCAGAGGCTGGAGGGCAGTGAGCAGGCTGGTGCAGGCGATGGTGTTAGGATGGGGTGGTGATGGAGAGAAGAGAGGACTTCAGGACAGATAGGAGGCAAAAGTGATAGCCTTTCTGTAGGGGGAGGAAGGGGAGGGTGGAAACGACCCCCAGGTGTCTGACCTGAGTGCTGTTGCTGCTAGGAGACCAGGGCACTTATATGGGGAAGGCGTTTGGATGTATTTGAGCACTTCCAGAGCATGGTGGAGTTGGGGATATTACAGTTCAGGAGGGTCTGGGCTGAAAGCAGAGACTTGAGAGTCAAGATGTAGCACGTAAAGCCAGGACTGAGGGGAGGAGAGAGTTCAGCAGACCTTCAGTGGGCAAGTCCAAGAGGCCCTGGTTATAGGACTGGGATGCCTGTCCCTCGAAGGTCCCTGCCAAGGTGCCCGTGAGGGCAGGCTTGTGGTGTCTGAGCCACTGTTTTCACAACAGCCCCGGAAGCTTTGGATCATGTCTGTGGCTGTGTTGGGTAAACAGGCACACTGGAGTAGCCAGTCGCCAAGGCCCGAGGCTGGAACAAATGTCCGCTAGGGGCAGGTTGTCGGGGTTAGGATGGGGGGCCGGTGCGGGGAGACAGGAGGAGAATTGCAGGGTCGTTCAGTGTCAGAGCTGGAGAAAGCTGAGAGGTGTCCATTGTCAAGACAGGGAGACTGAGGTCCTGAGAGACAGTAGCTGGCCTGGGGTCTGCTAGTGGACTCAGCTACCTTTGCCCACCCTGGTCTCTTCTCAGAGCAGCAGAGCAGGGGATCACGGGGCTGTGTGGCTCTAGAGAACACCTTTCCCCACTGATCCAAGGAAGTTTGGAGGCCCCAGTGACTATAGAACAGCTGGAAAGGGGCGGTGGGGCAGGTGGGGCAAGGACATGGTGTGAGGATGCCAGGGCTGACAAGGATGCTGCTGCAGCTCTCACACTCAGCACCACCTTCCGGGCAGGCCCCGATCACGCCCTTCACAGACAATGCCAGAGCGCCTGGACCAAGGTCACAGGGCGCCCAGGGCAGACATGACCTGAACCAGATTTGCCCAGCCTAACCCAGCCCACATCCAGCCCCTGCTCTCCACTTCCTCTGTTCAGTGCCCGCCATGGGATGGCACACCACAGTCCTGCCTCCCTCCAGCTTGCTCCCCATCACTAAAGTAGGGAGGCATCCTCGGGGCCCTGCTCGCCTCCTGGTGCTCTGCTGTGCTTAGTTGCTTAGTTGTGTCCAACTCTTTAGGACCCCATGGACTGCAGCCCACCAGGCTCCTCTGTCTGTGGAATTCTCCAGGCAAGAATACTGGAGTGGGTTGCCATACCCTTTTGCAGGGGATCTTCCCAACCCAGGGATGGAACCCAGGTCTCCCACACTGCAGGAGGATTCTTTACCATATGAGCCACCAGGGAAGAGATAGAGGCAAAAGCCTTCGATGGCCATCTCTCCTTCTTCTGAACACAAAGGCTACTGTCGACAACCAGGAAAACCACAGGGACTCTAGGAAGAGGTACACCGAGAGAGGGCTGGGGAGTGGTCTCTGGGGGCTGGCAGAGGAGCCATTCCCTCCATCTAGCACTGGCCCTTGTCTCCCTCAAAGCCAGACATGCAGTTCTGGGGCTGGAAACAGAGTCCCCTCTCTGTCACCCTGGGGACCACCCCATTGAGTTCATGGTTTTGGGTGAATTACCCACTATCTCCTTGTCAGTTTCTTCCCAGTGAGTGTGGAGGGCCTGGATGAGGTGCCTGCACAGCTGCTCCACCTACACAGGAGCACCGGCCCCTCCTTCTGTGCACCAGGCCTGTATCTGCACCTCTGACCCCCGGCCTGTTCCAGCCTCCAAGGACCTCCCCTCTTAGAAGGAGGAAGGCTACCCACGGAGGAGCCTGCCCGGCACACTCCTTCCTCTGTGCACTTTGGACTTCGCCCGGCGGCGGCGGGG